>JACCGJ010015273.1:0-48341 GCA_013407085.1 Atriophallophorus winterbourni | reverse complement strand
AATTTCCATGACCTTTGAGATCACAGGCAGCAAGTTCACCGGGCGATAATTAGCTGGTAAGGTGCGGTCGCCTCCTTTAAACACTGTAGTGATATCATACTGGTTTTCCAGATACTTAGGGAGAACAAACACGTGTCATCGACTGCTTTTGATGGTACTTAATTCCGTAACCCGGGAACATGTCTTCAAGCTCAGTAACTCTTCGTGAGGAATTTACGCTGAGATAGAAGAGACCCGGGAGGTGAAGCGGCTTCCACGGACTGTAGACCTCCTGCCGTCTATTCAGAAGAAGAAGCTGGCTTATCAGCCAAGCCCGTTGAACTGTCGTAAATTTTTCTTCTCTGTCCATACTCCGCGTGTTTCGGATGTTTTGTCATAACCTCACCATCAATCTCTATTTTTAAAGAGCGACTTGATGCTTATCTCTATTTTCTCAACAAGTTTAATGGATTTTCGCTGTTCCCGATACTGCACCCACTTTCCTCATCCTTTCCAGATACAGATATACGGAACAACGCCCACTGGACTGTAATACGGTTATCTTTTGAGCTCATAGCTTTTTGTGCCATAATATATAATTGACCTCGTTGAATTTCTGATAAAGATTTATTTGCAATTTATTTTGCAATTCATCTGATTCATCTTCCGTTCAAATTTTTGTTACGCTAATACGTATTTGTCTCTCATAACTGAATACAATTACAATATTTCTGCATAATGGGCCGCATTGATGCGATAATTAAACGAAACAAATGTGCAAAATGTAGCCAGGATGTTAATAATGACGATCCTGCCATCCAGTGTGATCGCTGTGATGCTTGGCAGCACCTGCGATGCACGAAACTCTCGAAGTCGTTTTACGACTCTTTGAAACAGCAAACAAATGAAGAGATATTCTTCTGCGTTGCTTGTAGAGCCCGGCATCGAAGGGACAAACTTGCCGATAAACGCAGTAGACAAACACCTACATCTTTTGTTCTCAACGAATAATTGAACCTGAAACCAGCTGAGGATCCTCCTAAGAAAACTACTTACGCGGAGGTAACAGCTAACGCTTCCATATCATCACTTCCGGACCCGTATGGTGCTATTGTCACCAGACTACTACGCCTCGAGTCTCTACTGGAAACGGACTCCCCACCTGCTTGCACAAGTCCTAAGGATGATGTGGTATTGCCAAGTGTGACTCGATCAACAAAATCACACACTACTTCACAGGTAAAGCCAAAACCAAACAACGCTGGGAAACTGCCTGCAGCTCCAAAAGCCAATCACAAGAACACGCGATCCCTGACCATTGTATGCACAAATGTGCCGGAAAGTGTATCTCCATGCTTTCAAGCACGCAGGCAAGATGATGTGCAACAATGGCGAGCTTTCTGTGAGAAACTGAAACTTGATGTAGACCCGGTTTCTTTAGTACGTCTTTCCAGACACCCAAACTCGCCTCACGCGGATGCCCCACGTCTACTCAGAATCACCCTTGACACCCCGGAGAAGGTTGAAGAGGTCTTGCTCTCGGCCCACCTTCTCCGAAATACAAATTTGCCTGTTCGTATTTTTCCAGACGTTCCTTGGCCTCAGAGGCAGATGCAAAAGCAAGAAGGCTACGATTGGAAATCGGCAAACGATAAACGCAGCATTTTTGTCCACGGTGTGCCTGAACTTAAAGATGATGACTTGGCTAAGAACACTCTACACGACTGTTCTCAGTGGCTCTATATCCAAGAACTCAGCAAAATTCACGGAACTTTGACGACTGCCGTGAAACGCCTTCTCACGTCCTCCAGCTACAAGGGTAATGCCCCCGTATTCTGAAAATTACCTTCCAATCCGAAGATATGGTTAATACTGCCTTGCGCTTGTGGTATGATAACAAACGCTTTGCACCTGCAGAGGTCCGTATTCGCTCCGCAGTTGACAAACCAAGACCTCGTCCGCAACCATCAGTCATACCCAGCACAAATCAGTCTGCTCACGAACTTCACACGACCGCTTCAAAAAACTCCCCGCAGCCGGTTTCAGTGAGATCGGCGGAATAACTGCACACCCTATCACCACACTGCATACTCTACAATCACGCAGCCTTTCATGCTGTTACACAAATGCTGCTGGTTTCCTGAACAAACACCCGGAACTCCGTTACCGCCATTCCCTGTGCTCATGGGACCTAATAGCGGTTACTGAGACGTGGTTATCAAGCGCAGTTCATGATGCGGAACTCACCCTTCCAAACATGTCCTTACTTCGCTGCGACCGTACAACAAGAGGAGGTGGAGTGCTGTTCTATCATCACAAATCGCTTCGCTGCGAACAATTATCTGACCCTGCGTTGGTTGACTCTGATGTTCTTTGGTGCCAAATCCCACTCAAGCAAGACAGTCTTCTCCTGATTGCAGTTGTTTATAGATCTCCCAGTAATACCCCACTGCTCGATTCCTCCCTTGTCATCACTTCGACATGCTTTAAATAAAAGATTTTCCCACATACTGATAATGGGCGACTTTATCTGTCCCAGCCTTTATGGCGAACATGCCTCCCACCCATTCGCCACCGCGTTGTCCGAAATATTGGCAACCTATCCATTATACAATCATGTTCACGAAGCTACTCGGTTTCGGGACACAAATACACCATCCCTTCTGGACCTCATCATCACCAACGAAGAGTTAATCATTGAACAACTTTCGTCTAATCCTCCCTTGGGCAACAGCGATCATGTTGTCTTGACATTCACCTTTGTCTCTTTCATGGATTACTTCAACGAACCCTGTCCTAAGAGCCGCTGGATTACTGATCTAGGCTTGTTCCACCAACTCATCGTAGCCAATTCATGGGATTTCTTAATGATTGACCAGATCGATTTGGCATGGACCACGTTTTTAACTCAGTGGCACGCGCTGCTACGTCTTGCGAGCCACGAAAAGCCCCTACGTCGGAAGAACCCCAGGTCATTCCTTCGCAGCCGAACACGCAAAGCCATAGCACAGCGAAACGCGGCGTGGCGGTGTTACCAGACAGGACGAAATAGAACTGACTGGGACATTTATAAGTCATTGCGCAACCGTTGCACATCTCAGCCGCCAGGACAAATGCCAGTATGAAATGCACATCTGTAACAAGTTCTTGGATAACCCAAAAAGCTTGTTCCAATTTGTGAATCAAAGACGGGTAGTTAAAGTTGGAATTCCATCCCTAGTCAGCGCAAACGGTCTCACCTCAACAGCCTCGGAAGCTGCAAACCTGTTGTCTGAACACTACGCCCTACCCTATTTATTCTACAAACTCCTCCCATTTTTCTTCTCCCTCACATGACGTACAGGAAATGCCAGAAATAATGTTTACCCCTGATGCGGTCCACAAGAAGATTTCATGTCTACGGCAATACTCTTCACCAGGACTCGACGGCATCCACCCTAGGATCCTGAAAGTAGCCGCATTGCACATATCTAATCTACTTGCCACGTATTTCCAACGTTGTATGAACTCCGCCACTGTCCCCCAAGCTTGGAAAGAAGGTGTTATTACGCTTATCTTTAAAGGCGGTATCCGGTCGGAACCCGCAAATAATCGACCCATTGTGCTGCTGTCAGTCATTTCTAAAGTCATGGAGAGCATAATCTCTGACCACCTTGTTTCACATCTGGAAACAAATCAACTTTTAATCACACAACAACACGGCATTCGCGCCAACCATTCATGCACTTCCAACTTGCTTCTCGCACGGGATGCCTGGACGAAATCTGTGGACGAAGGCATTGGTGTCGATGCAGTATTTCTCCAAGGCATTCGACCGAGTCGACCACATTCTTTTACTTAAACTCGCTGCCTGCGGCGTTAGGTCATCCTTATTGTCCTGGATGAAGTACTTTCTTCGCGACCGCTCCCTCTGTGTTCGTGACTGCTATTCTGCCCGCTTCCCAATCAAGTGCGGTCTGCCACAAGGCTCCGTTCTTGGTCCCCGACTCTTCATCATTTTCATCAATGATATTAGCCAAAACATTGAATCGCCGTTCCTCCTATTTGCGGACGATGTCAAAATCTGGCGCTCACTCAAATCGCCAAGGGATTCACACGTCCTACAAGATGACTTAGATCGTTTACACAGCTGGTCTTTGAGGAATCATCTCCCATTTAACACCTCCAAGTGTAGCGTTCTCCCCATCTGACACTCAGATACGGTTGCTTACAGTTTGGGCTCAACATTACTTCAGAGTGTTCGACAAGAAAAGGATCTCGGCATGATCATCCAGCACGATCTCGGTTGCACCACGCAATGCGAACGAGCCGCAGCAGTAGCCAATCGCAACACTGGCTTACTTCGCCGCGCTTTAGACAGGTTTGACCGGTTTCTATTCCCGACACTGCTGAATGTCTACATCCGTCCACACTTGGAATACGCAGTACAGGCTTGGCAGCCTTGGCTATGCAAAGACGTGTCCCTTCTCGAAAAAGCCCAGAGACGTGCGACAAAGCTTGTCCGTGGTATGCACAACATGTCTTACGAGGAAAGGTTACGCAGTTTAGATATATTCTCCGTTACCTACCGTCTTCACCGCGGTGACATGTTACTTACCCACCGGATCTTGACTGACCCCTCCCATCCATGCAACTCCCTATTCGTTCCCTCTCCAAGCACTAACCTCCGAGGACATGAGCTCAAACTGTTACATCAACAGAGCAGGCTTGAATGTCGACACAGCTTTTTCTCTGTGAGAGTATGCAGTCAGTGGAACACTCTTCCAGGCAAGCTTTTTAAGGTCGCTTCTCTCGGTTCATTCAAAGGTCTCCTCGATTCCCACCTCCATGAAATCTCCCACTCCCAAGATAGAAGTACCCCGTAAACACTATTTTCATTTTTTTTACAAACCCTAACGCATTTTTTCCCAAACTCACTAGCTCGTGGCAACGGTAAGTTCTCTTTCTGTGCCATTTGCATTTTCCTAACAACCCCGCTAACTCTTTGTCAGTTTCATTGCTCTTCCAGATCCCAGTATCGGAAGTCCGTATACACGCAGTTTCAACTGATCCTGTTCCGGAGGATGTAGTGGGTAGCTGTGTCCCGGGTTGACGCCCTACCTGTCCAAATGCCACAAAAATCCATTGATGGTGCAGGCTAAACGCGAATGACGCCCGCTATTAGGCCTTGGAAACTCAAACATTTCTCTCTTTGCTTTTTCGACCCACCGCTCTATCTATCCTGCGGTTTGTACAAGCTCTTAGCTTTTTTATACCGTAATACACTATTGAACTATTGACTATTGACCGTTGACTATTAAAAAACCGCGCTTCGCATTTTTTTTATTTTCGAGACAAATTGTATAAAATTGTCCAAATAAGAAAACTAACCCAAACAAAAAGTTTTTTCTTCAGCTTAAAATGTCCCAGTGAAAGAGGTTTAAATAGTTATATAGTTATTCGTTTTTTGGCCATGTATACTTCATTCGTATTCATGCTTGTACGATATAGTTTTTGGCGGTTAATATAATTTCAAACTCGGACTTTGACTTCTTCCGTCGTTGCGGAGTTTGTGAGTGTCGCCACGTGCCGGAATTGTGAATAACAGATTCTCCAACATTTTAGCGTTTTCTGCAGCTTGGATTCCATCTCTTGGACTTTCCTATGTGGGTTATTTCGATATCGTTGGACTTCACGGATCTTTATATGGACACTTCCTCCTTTGGTCTTTTAGTGATTTCTTTTCCTTTTTGCCTTACTGTGTGTAGTGCAGACTTATTTTTCTTTAGTCCACTACATAATTGGTGAGCCCGACATGATGATAGATGGTGTGCCAAAATTGGCAATCCGGTGTTCGACGAAGGCGCGTGCTACAGACTAAGAACATGTGTCTTTGATCGGAACAGCTGTCGGCCATGGAGTGAAGCGTTCAATCGCCGTTGAGATGAATGAATATCCATTCGATGATGGTATAGGACCGACGAGGTCAAGATGCACATGAGAAAATCGACTGTTTGTTTTGCCTAAATGGAACGTAAGGTGTGAAATTATGTCGAGATATTTTGTTCTTTTGACAAGGAATGCAATGCTGGACTTAGGCTCGTATATATTTATTCATGGACGGCTAGTTCAGGGGGAATGATTCCAAGTGCTTACAACACGGATGTTGGTAACGTGGGTTCTGAATTCCACCCTGGTATGCTGCTTCCCTGTTTCACTGCAAAACTGGCTGAATATATAGTCAATAAAGGGTTATCGAACGTTTATCTGTCGATTCACTCGCTAGAGAGAGTTCTGTATCAAATGGTACTTTCAATTTCTTTCTGAATGTATTTCCATTTGCTGGATGCTTGTTATAATCAACAAAATTTCTGAATATAATTTTCCGCGCGCTTCCTGGTTCTGCTTTGTTAGATGGTGCTGCTTTGTTGGTTGAATCAGTCTTGGCCTTTTGACATGTCATCTTTCGAAAAACGTTTTGCTTCGCGTATCTCTTAACGATCCTAATAATCACCTGATGGAGGTAGCCTGGAATGCCCCTATCTGGTCTCACAGTGACTTACGTCTCAAGATACAGATGCTGACGAAAATTGAGGTTCACATATCATGCAAGCGGGTAAAAGTGATGCGAATCAAATTTGATGGATGTTGCTCTTGATATGCCTTCCAATCTCATCTACATAGTCAATATTTCGCAACTGAGTAGTACAGCTGACTGTATTAGGGCAGCAAGGTTGATCGTATAAATTTGTTAAGATCGCTTGAATTATGGTCTACCAAAGTACAAGGTTGTCACAGCCGGGGGTGGTGGTCAGGATAAGCTCCCCCTACCTACAAAATGCTCGCATACGGCGTGCGTCTCAAATAGCCTCTGACAACCGAAGCCCAAATCCTGGCCTGCTCGTGGCGGAACTGCTTCTACTGACAGGAGAAGGGGCGGGGGTGCCAGAAGTGACAAGGGGCGGTTCTATGTAATGCTGGCAACGGAGGCGGGAAATGCAGCAGAAAAGAGAGACCTGAACACCGTCTACAACATTACCAGAACTTTATCAGGAAGAAAAATACGTTACGGCAAAATAATAAAGGACGGTGAAGGTAACCTGATCAGTCAGGAATCGGTGCAAAGAGAGCGATGGAGGGAGCACTTCAAGGAACTCCTAAATCGACCAGCACCTACTTTAGTCACTGACATCCCACCCGCAGCAAATTTGCTAGACTTAAACACCGATCCCCCCGGTCGAAAAGAGATCCTTTTTGCCTTAAAATCGCTGAAGAATGGCAAAGCACCAGGTCCAGATGGGATTCCACCAGAAGCTCTGAAGACTGATATGTTACTTTCTCTGCCGCAGAAAATCTGGTCAGAAAGACGGATCCCAAATGATTGGAAGAGAGGTCATTCGGTCAAACTTCCAAAGAAAGGGGATCTGAGGCTTTGCAAAAACTGCCGAGGTATCATGCTGCTCTCAGTCCCTAGTAAAGTGCTTACACACATCCTCCTCCTGCGTTTACGCTACGCTATCGATCAAGTGCTACGGCAAGAGCAATCGGGATTCAGAAAACAAATCCTGTTATCGACCAAATTGCAAACGTCCGCATAATATTTAAACAAAGCACTGAATGGCAATCGCCTCTTTGCCTCAACTTCATAGATTTTGAGAAAGCCTTCGACAGTGTGGACCGCGAATTCATATGGAAGCTTCTGCCACAAAATGGGGTCCCACCGCTGTACATGGACCTCATAAAGCAGCTGTATGAAGGTGCCTCCTGTCAGGTAATTCACAACTGAAGACTTACAGATCCATTTACAGTTGAGACTGGCGTCCGACAGGGATGCCTGTTGTTCCAAAATATTTTTCTGGTGGTAATAGACTGGATAATGAAACAGGCAGTAAAAGGTGAGAGAAATGGTATCGATTGGAAGGAATCCGAGCATTTGGAGGATCTGGAATACGCTGATGATGTCTGGTTGATATCACGTGACCTCCAACGTCTTCAGAGAAAGACCGATAGACTAGCACACTTTGCTTCATATGCAGGACTACGCGTGAATACCGAAAAAACAGAAGTCCTCCGTGTGCTAACTGATGAGCACCCATCAATCACCATCAATGGTAAAGCAGTCAAAGATGTCACGCAATTCGTCTACCTCGGCGGCATTGTTTCAATAAGTGGTGGCACGGACGAAGACAGTCGCCATAATCGGCAAAGCAAGATACGCGTTCATAGCTTTAAAACCCATTTGGGAGTCGAAGGTTCTATCAAAACGCACGAAACTCCTATATTCAGAAGCAACGTCAAATCCGTGCTACTCTATGGATCGGAAACATGGCGAGTGACAGCAAAGTCTTCTGGCCGCTTGCAATCATTCCACAATAATTGTCTTCGTCGAATTATTGGGGTAAAATGGCCAGATAAGATAAGGAATCAAGACCTGTGGCAGATTGCTACTGAGCACCCGATCTCCCAGCAGATCAGTAGAAGAAACTGGAGATGGGTTGGGCACACCTTGCGGAAACCTTATGATGACATCACCCGTCATGCTCTGATATGGAACCCAATCGGGAAGAGACGGGTCGGACACCCAAGGCTATCTTAGAAGCGCTCGTGGGAAGAGGAAATCTGCATGTGTGGACTTAACTGGAACGACATCAAAATAGCTGCTATGAACAGACCAAACTGGAGACAAGTTACCGAGGATCCATGTTCCTCCAGGAACTCGAAGAAAGAAGTAAGTAAGTAGTAAAGTACAAGATTAATCTTTTCCCGTTCCTAGGCTAAAAATAAATGGCGGCTCTTTGTTATCGGTTACTGGAAGACCAAATTTTCTATACCGCTCTTAGAAGTTGGAAGAACTAGGTCAATAACTGTAGGAAACTGACACTCACTGAATCTAGTGGATTCATTTACGTAAAGTTGAAGTGCAAGTGAGTGTAGCCAGTCAAAAAACATTTTCAACGATCTTTCAGACATGAGAGATTTGATACTCCCAGATTTACTCCGGGTAATCAAAATCCACGAGCGCCATTGAGTTTAGTTGGGTTGATTAAATAGAGGACTATAAGGGGTTGATACGATAATCCAGCCTCCAAAATTATTTCAGTGGATTGGTTTTGATGATCGCCTGCATTTTTTAAACATGGCTTTTTTATACCTTCGTCGTCTACTGATTAATATAATAGTTCGAGAGGTATCCAGTGCGTCTTGTACATGTACACATGTTCAGTTCAGTTTCCACGGATTTGTGTGCGCTTGAGTTTCTAATTGTGAGTTAAGATTAAAAAATTGGAACTCCCTACAATGTCTTCTGGTATAAAAATTTCCTGGTAAACTAAACAAAAATTTCCTGAACAGGTGGTTAGGCACTAATGTGTTTCTGTGACACCATAGAATTCTTGACAAATGTTCAAATACAGCATACAGTATGAAGACCTCTCTGAGGACCGATACACAATCGGAGTAACCAATTTCAGTTGTAAGAAGATTTCATTGAATTAGTACCATTTCAATTAAGAAACGGTGACGATCACTAATTCTCATTCTTTTATATTTTGAATGGATGCAATCGATTACCCACACTTTATGTGAGACTATAATAGAATATCACTTACGAATTTGAAGGTTTGAATTAACTATTTTCATAGCCATCTCCTCGCAAGTGATAATAAATCGAAACTCGTCTGCTGTTCGTCATTTTTTATTTGTAACATAAGTGAGGCGTTAAACGCCTTCAAGTAAAATGATATCAATTTAAATAAATAACTAATTTATTTTCGGATATCCAAGGCATGCTAAGCATGATCAATAATTAACGGATTGTTTGTATAAACGAAGTCAAATATGTAAAATCAATATTAAATGTTCAAGGTCAAATGTGCAAGAGAATTTTTACGTTAGTTAAAATAAAGAAGGTAAACGGTAACCAATCATTTTTACAGAAATTCAGTATGTGTGCTGTTATTGCACGGAATAAATGAATGTGATGAGGAACAAATGTCCAATAGATAAAGATAAATCGATAAGCCTGAACACAATAGTCGGATATCCGTCTCGTAAACACGTTATGTAACCCTATACATTCTCTGATCTAACAGTATTTAAAATATTACATTCTGTAAATTTACTAAAAAAACATAAATGGATTTTCCCGACTGTGTTCCCGAAGAACATGCTAATGTGTCTCCTTTCCGTTAAAGTTAATTTTTGTATTATGTTTGAGAAATGTTTCCATGAGTCTGTAAAGTACTTCCTAGTAAATATTACATTCAAGATCTCAGAATTCATACTAATAAAATCTTGTAGTTGTTAAAAACTAAAAGATATATTCGTATAAAGATAGAAATATGAAAAATTAGGACATTGGAGAAATATACGGTATTGTAGCTAAAAACAAACATATTTTGTCTTGGTATTATAAAAATATCCTAATGATAAATGTTATATGAAAGGATTTTGACGAAATTTATATGCAAGAATGTATCCAGTTATTCGAAACTCGATTTACTATATGATTGTAAAGTAAGCGTTCCGCTAAAAAACGAAGTCACAGCAAAAACTATTAGCGAAGGCATTTACGTTCGAATTCTAGAGAAATAGATTGACCAAAGGCAAAGTAGATACCTCTGACTAGAAAATGATCTGTTCAGTATTTTGCAAGTGAGGAATAAATGCAATCGAAATTGTTACGAGCCAAAGTATCCAAATTAAACTGCATTATTCGCTTCTCATAATCAAACCCGCAAAGACACCAAGTATCAGTCTTTAAATGTAGAATGGACGCTTGGTTTATATTCGTATTTCGGAGCAGATGATATGTTGCGATTGTGAAATGTCAAAATCTACGTGGAGGCACCCCTTTGAATTTATTTCTGTTTTCCAGACTTCGAATGAAGAAATTAATTTAGCATTTGCATTTTCTGTATACTAATGGAAACATTTGCCTACCTAGTCAATTACTCGATGAAGCAGATCGCTATGTAAACATGAACAATCCAAGCTTGATGTTAAGCGCAATCAAAGTTTAGAATCATAAGTAAAAATTACCATTTTGGCTATCATGATATTTAAAAGATTTTTATTGTACACCAAAAATAAAACCGAATAAAGTACTGTTGTGGACACTAATCATAGATTTGATGTTCGCTAGATTACACATGATTCTTACGTAATATCGCATTGCAATGAATACAATACCTCCCAAGCAAGTTCAATAATATGAAACACTAGCAGCTTTTTTTAGAGTATAGAATGGTGTGCTTAGTTTAACGCCTTTGGTATATGCAAAATCATATATTCACCCAACCATCCTTTTGAATGCCAGCGGTAGGTTGCATTTTCTCCTCAATATTTCAGAAAAGATAATCCAAACTTGCGTAATTGACTGGATAATAATTTTTGTGTTTAGAAATAATTTACCATCAACACGCACATGACACGCTACATAACATTTGAGCTCACTGGGATAATTGAACAAGGCTGTGATTGCAATGTTGAGACAAGTGCAAACTTTGTCGATAGAGATTATGATTCTTATCTTTCAGTCAGCCGGTACGTCCTCTCACTTAAAATGTGATTAAATAGATCGTTTTATGGTTCTTTCATTTATATGTTGAAGAAGTTTTAATATTAATTTTAATATGTTTGGGACCGATCGTGTATTCATAATGCAAAGAAATTTGAGTGCAATCGGTTAGAGTTGTTTTTGGGTAACGTTTCACTTCTGACACAGAAGCTTCGTCAGACCAAGCGTGATTGTTAGGACAGGGAACATGATTAAGTAGTAGTCAACCCACCACCACTTATTTGACCTTACCGATAAACAGCCTATATTACGGCTACAGTGTGTCACGTCTGGTGGGAATGACCAGGATCAGTGTTCCATTTTCTTCACAGTGTGTATCCACATCAATTTGATACACGTGAACACTGATGCGAAAGTAAATAGTTTTATATTCACCATATACCTACTAGTTAATTAGATTTTTGTTTTTCTTCAAAAATAGCGTTAGTCCCGTTAGCTATGTACTTTTACGTATGTGGAGCTCCGTACGTGCAGCTCCCTCGGGTGCTTCGACCGAGGGCCAAACAGGATTAGTTTCAGAAGCACGAATAACAAGTGCTCAAGTATTGTATTCAAATGTATGTAGCATCAGGAATAAGTGGACTGAACTTTCTCTCTGCGTGGCTCAGTTACACCCAAGGGTTATTGCGCTTTCTTAGACCTGGCTGACTGCGATTGATGAGGTGCCGGTAAACATCAGTGAACATTATCTCTTCATAAGATGCGATAGGCCGGGCGATAGGAGAGGCGGTGGCGTTGCACTGCTTTTGGAGTATTTTTTGCACAACATGGGAAAAGGGATATATCTAGCCATTGAAAACGTCCAAGTTGTTACGAGTATCCTGACTTGCTACAAGTCATCGCTCGCAATTGCTTGTGTCTACGTCACTCCCAGTGCATCCCAACAAGAGTTCACACAGCTTATTGAGAAACTCGACGGTTTGTTTCACTCAGCTCACAGCGTACTTATCTTGGGTGATTTTAACCTCCCAGACATAGATTGACCTGTCCCCACTGGTCTAGGTACCCAGAAATCTGACACCTTCCTCGAATGGCTCCATAATCATGCGCTGCATCAGCATGTCAATGATCCTACAAGGTTTCGCCATGGATGCACTTCATCCACTCTTGACTTGATATTGTCGTCCCAGATAAAAGCCATTAGTCATTTGAAGTACCTACCGCCGCTCGGCAAAAGTGATCACGTAATGATAAGCTTCGAAGCGATATTGCGTTTTCACTAACCTTTCTCTCGTCCTAGACGCAATTTTAGACTTGTAGACTGGGGTTCACTCTTGCAGACTTCAAAATCTTCCCTTCAGTTATCTAGCGATTCAAATGTAAGTGAAAACTGGGATAGAATTTCTAAGTATCTAAACGATTTACAAGACGAGCACGCTCCGCTGCAGTGTGTGAGAAGGCATCGAAGGCCACCCTGGTGGTCTCCTCGAGTCCGTAGGTCTACCCGTAAACGGGATCGTCTACGGCGGCAATATAAGCTATCCCTTACTTCTGGTTCATGGGCCCGCCACAAAACCGCTCGGAATGCCTGTGTTAAATTACAACGTGTGCTCAAACAGGATTTTGTGTTATCTCTAGCTAGGGATGCTAAATCCAACCCGAAAAGGTTTTATAGCTACGCACAATCAAAAAATATGGAGCGAATTGTGTGGGAAAGAATTGTGAGTCATCTCAAAAACCAGAGAGCAATATGGATTTTGAAAGTCTCGTTCTTACTCGAGTAACCAACTGGAGACAATGAACGACTGGACGCCGGCAGCGGATTGAGGGTAGTTGTGAGCATGCGTGTTACTTAGAACTATAAATAACGTTTGATCGGGTGGACCGCAGAGCAACTAAATGGTTGGCTGTTCCCGCAACCTACAATATGAAGAGAGACTCGTGCATCTTTATTTGGATACACTTCCTTGTTGACGGGTTCCATTAAATCTAATCCTCACTTATAAAATACTTAAATCGAAGAGACATCTATTTCGCCAACAGGCAAGCCAAACGAAACACTCTAACACATCGTCATTAGATATATCACATTCTCACAGGAACTTTTGTCGTTTCTTCATTCGGAGCGCGTTTGTTTCTTAAGAAATGATTACCACCAGACGTTGTACGATCATCTAATGAAACGATTTTCAAAACAAACTGGGTATATTTATGAGTGCACCCAATCAGACCTGCATATAACATAATTGAGCATCTTCACGCAATATTTATCCTGACGAATATATTTTATAAATTCAATAAGTTTTTTCTAACTACATAAACTGTCGGTCTTTCCAACGCCTCAATTATTTTGATATTCCTTTCCTAATAGCAATATGCGATTGTATTGTACAGCTATAAGCATTTTGTACCATATTCATTCATATATTCATATATACCATACTCATATATTCACTTGCATGCATTTCCATCAAACACACACCCCACGACCGGAAATAGAAATGCATGCAAATGATTATTTTGGTTCATGGTTATTGGTTTAGCCTTATTAAACATGTTTGGACACATGTGATTGAACAGGTTGGTCGTGCCAGCCTTATCTAACAGTGGCATACAAGCGCTACTTGTTTAACATTCCTCCACTGTTTCAAGCGCATGCGGATCCTGATCAAACTGTCCCTACCTGATGAGTGCAAACAGCACGAAACCGGTCGTGCGGTGTGTGTGATGGAAATGCATGCAAATGAATCTTTTGTGATTCTGTGTTTGAACATCGTGGTTCTTGTACGACCCCTATGCAACAGTGGCATTCAAGTATAACTTTTTTAAACCAAATCTTATTTATTAACAGAGGAGTCATGGCAGCAAACACCAGCATGACTGCTATGTAAATTTCAGCGAACCTATTGTGTAATTTGGGGGATAAAGTTATTACGTGATGTAATATGTAATCTTCAAGCAAGGTCCACAAGTATGAACTAAACAAGCAAGTGATTAGCCAAATAATATTGATTTTGTATGAAAAGCAATTTGGATTATTCTCTTTTTTGACAAGTCAATTGCGTGTGATTACTTTTGATTTGTATGCCGTGTTACGTTGAGAAGTGTGTTCAGGTTTATTGGCAACAATAATCTGAAGGCGTAGACTGTTTCTGGTGCAATCTTCGTTGGATCAACTGCTACAATCTTCAAACCGATTATCTATTTGTTGTTGAAATTTATTGTTGCTTTTACAGAACTAAAACTATATCAACCAATTTCGGAATAAAGTCACTAGGGCCATCGTCCTTAAATTGAATTAAAAATTTGAAACCTCTTCGTTACAGTTGACATTAGAACATAAATCGCGCGCATAGCTACAGGATGGACAGTTATTTTTCCGGAAATAGTCGTTCCAGTGCAATTGTCTGGGTGAAGATTATTCAGAAAAAAATCGAGTTGCTCATGTATGTAACAGTTTTCTTTATATTTATTCAGAGGACTGTACTCGTTAAATTTACATATTGCTTAGTTTATGTTGATTTTCGAAGAACTCATCAAACCAAGATTTTGTCTGGTATCGAACAATTATTTGAAGAAAATTTAACCATTATTATAGCTGAAAATTTCTTTGAATAATACATCTGCTTTACCGAAAATATGCACAGCATTTATCGAAAGTTAAGCAAACAGAAACATAATTCAATATGCTCGTCCTGTTTTCATTTTATTTTGATACATCCGTTGTGGTTATTGTATGTCATTTCATTTTTTGCATCTGATTTAATCTGCCCAAATATTCTCGCAACAAGGCACATGTTCAAAGGAGCATACTCGAAGCTGTTTAGGACAGCATTTTCTGTAACTTACTGAATCGAGTGCTTTAGTTCGTCATGGAAATGATACGAAATCTAATTTTAGCTTATTTAAAATCACCTGAGATGAGGTGTTATGGAATTCTTTTGGTTTATTTAGAAAAAATATAACCAGTATTCTGATTGTCTCTCATTTATATCAGTTCTTTTTTGACAAATATCTGGTCAGAAACTTGTGAGACGTTATTGAGAAGCAACCAATGAATAGATTGGCAAAAATTTGATTGCTTGTGGGTGTTGTTAGATATTTCGGTACAGACGAGATATTTTTTCTTCTCGATCGCAAAAACTTTCACAATCTGAAAAATCACTGACACATGCTGTCAACAGAATATCTTAGAACGAGATTACCAATAATGCTTACCTCTGGAGTATTTCAATGATTTCACTGATCTAGTTTGAATTATGTTACGACTAATCTTAAAATGCTAATTTCCATTTAAATTTGTGAGTGACAAAATTATATATTTAGCTCATCAACATGTGTTTGGGCACATGTGATCGAACAGGTTTGTCGCACAAACTTTATCAACCGGTGGCTTACAAACACAACTTGAATACTATTTTCCAACTGTTTCAAAATAGAAATTAAAATCATCCAAAAGAACAAACAACTTATTAATCCTTTGTTAATTTTAAGATTAGTTTATACTTGTGAGTAGCGTAATTAATAAAATGTAGAATGAATATTGCTGAACGCAAAACATATTAATAGGACATAACATTTGTTATAACGTATATAAATCATTTATTCGTGAACTGTCGATAAACTTAGTAGCTAATATATTCGGTGTGCTAAGATTCTCAAAAATTGAAAAAAATCAGTTTGTTTATCAACATAGTGTTATTCAAAACATGGAAGTTAATCAACATTGTATTACTACTGTATTACAAATTATAAGGCCCTCCATTTTATATGAAAATTAGCGTTGATGCACTATATATATTCAAGTTACTGCGGAAAATTTTCGTGGTTACACGATGCTAATTTAAAGGAATTTTACAACGTAAGCAATATTGTTGTTAGATTTTAGGCAAAGTAAAACACATAATTTTCTATATATTTCAAACGATAAATCATTCACCTTTGCCAATGTTTCATCCACAACATAATATTTTTTGCACTATTGCGATTTTATTATAAAAACAGAGGTAATAATGTACCATTAGTCTTTACTAACATATACGGCTATTAAAATATCTGTTTTCGAAAAATGCAAGCTGCAATTCTTCATATTATCAAAATATCAGCGTTTGTTCATTATTCATTGCAAAAAATTTCATAATAATGTTGTGCTATTTATAGTTGCCGATTTTCCAATAACCCGTTCCAAAACATTGTTTTGATTGGCTCGTGCTAACGAAGATTATCGATCGATTTCTCGTCGGTATAATAAACCTGCGAACATTTGGGAATAAATTCGTGCATAAGACCAACTGTATTTTACACATGGATTTTACTCAAATTTCCTCTGATTGTATGACGAAATTGACTATTCTACTTGAAAAAATGATGAAGAATAATGCATCTATCCAAGAAAGTGAAAAGGATGATGATATAACCGATTTGGAAACGACAAGAATCACAATAATATGCTTTGCTTTCGCGTTGCTCTCTCACGTAATACACTTATTTCTCATTATGTATTTCCCGAACGTACGTCGTCTCTACGGACATTACATAGTAACGGGAATATTTCTAAGCTGTTTTACACAAATATTTACAATATCAAGTTGCTCTTTCTCACACATTAGTGATTGGCATCGTTTGATGAGATTAATGACGAATTATTTTATTCTGACCTCACAGGCAGCGAACTTTGTATCTACAAGCTTTGTCTGCCGAAACTTATATACCAGAAATATCCGTGTACACTTGGATCCAAATCATTCGTTTTGCGAATTTACAAATCAAAATTTTAAAAACAGATGGGGCATATTTAGATGTTGCTACTTCATTATTTTCACGTTTATCGCACCATTGGGAATCGTCTTGACAATGTTGGTTGCGGATTCAGTAAACTCAATTGATCAGAACCTGAAAGAATTCAAAAATTTCTCTTGTAATCTCACTCCAAGCGCGGAACTATTTCATGCATTCTTTCCTTCTTTGGCTTTATTGATTTTCGGTCAGCTGGTATGTGTCATAATCAGTAGTCATCAATATGTACTCCTCCAGAAAAATCCGTTGGTGGCCATGCAACTTTCATTGTTATCGGCACGGTATTGGATTACGGCGAAGTTAGCAGTGACGAGTTGCTTCGTTTGGACGGCTGCTTTTATTTCAGTGTACTTCACATCGATAGCTTTTTGGCATGTGTTCACGTTGTTCTCAAGTCTCCAAGCAATTTATATAACAGTAAATTCTACGTTCAGTCGACCTATACTTGAAGTAATTCATCATTGGCAAGAAGTAAAAAAAGAGAATATGAAAATTGACCAAACATTACCAAATTGTTCCTTACTTAACAATGCGAACTGCTCATTGTCGAATCCGCAACCGACATATAATTAAGCAACATCAAAAACGTACGTTTTAATTCCAAACAAATGCTTCAACTTGACCGTGGAACGAGCAATGAATACTGTTGGTACTTTGCCTGAGTGCTTCGGAATTTTTTCAATTGAATAACGCTGGTTGTCAGAGATATACTGTGATCCAAATTGGCTTACATCAGAGAACATCTTACCTAAGTGTTACATTATACCATCAATATTTTACATGGAATGCATACGCACTTTTCATTTAATTCATGTATATATATGCTGATGAATAGTATAAGCACAATATAATAAAATTCACTCATTTGATGAATAAAATAGGCTTTTTTGTTACAATTCCCAAGAATATTTGTTGTCCGTCATGTACACAACAAAAGGACAAATTTTTGCGCGTGTCAGATGAGGAAAAATGCTGAAAAAATCACGGAGATTATGATGCAAATAATTCTCAGTCTAAACCAAAAATGTTTTTTCTCATTTTAACATAAATTTATTAGATGTAGACGTTCGATGAATATTTTTACCCATTTTAACTAAAATGTTTAAATGTCGTCTTCGTTGCTGCAATCATTTAAGTAATTTGCCATTTTGGAGCTACTTCGGTCCCCTTATAAGCGATCGCAATAGTTAAAATAACATGACTTACTTACGTCAAAAGTAATACATTTTTGTTTTGGAACCAAGGCCAGCTTCCAGACTGCCACCATGTAATGTGAGATTAATTTGATAGCGATGGATTTCATGGAACATAAATAGTATTTCAGACAAACCAAATTAATTCAACCACCTTCTGCGCACTGTACGCTTAATCGAACAACGCAGATATCACATATCTGAAGGAGCATGATACTCACAGAAAATCCTGCCGTTGCCTATAAATTAAAATACAATTTAAGTGGTGCACATGGCTGTAAATGGTTAAGATTTTGATCATCTTGCATGAAATCATACTGCTGTGTAAATGGTTCGAAGTTGAGTTCTGAATGAAACTATAATGATGTAATCCTCATCCAACTACCTTCACAAACTAAATAATATAATATGTTCTGCTTGCTTTTGAAAACGTCACACCACCACCAATCTAAGAACATACGGAGATCAAATGGTGGGTATTCTCTCACGTGAATAGTCAAACTACGTCTTCTTCACAACACTAATATCCTTACTTACGCATTGCATAATTAAATTGGTCAGTGTTTCTTTTAAGAAGTGCTCATCAGTTTATGAAAATTAAAAGATGTAAAACGAGGTTTATTTCCGTCTGCTTAGAAATTATATATAATTTATAAAACGTTTAATTTTTAGAATTAATATTCTTTGAACTGCATAGAATCAAAGCATCAGGCTTACGTGGTTGGCTTTCAATATCGAACCCTGAGATATTGTCTTGGTCCTAGCGCGAATGTCTCGAATGTCAGAAGCTGAGAAACAGGAGCCTTTGAGACATTTAGGAATACGACAGCTTAGCTCTGTTACTACTCCGGCAGTGGCAAGCATGGAAACATCCTGAAAACTGGTGAATAAAATCTGGCTAGAGCGTTAGCGGATTTCACTACGGAATCAGTTTGTCCGTTATCTGTCATGATTGGAAAAACACCGGGTTTCAAGTTCGTAGTGCTGTTAACGGTTCAATAAAGAACTTTGGGATTTCGTTACATTCTTTCTACCAGCATAAGCTGGTGATATTGTTCAACTTCCCAAGTACGATCTGTGATCTGATTCCGCAATTCGCGAAAGTTTGGCCAAGTAGATTCTGTTCTGGCGACTCTGTGAATAGCCCGTGTCTACTTTCGATTTTTCAACCGATCTCTGGTGCGATTGAGAATACTGAAATTGGGTTCTTTGTTATTATGTTTCGGGACATTGGAAGAATTTAAATGTATCATGCTGGTGATGTAATCTGTCGGAGTTTTGCAATGCGAGTTCGGATCACTGAACTTTATGTTATGTTCATCGAAAGCCCCCAATTGTTTTTTTATCAAACCAATTTAATACACTTCTCTCATTAGTTTTGTTGCTTTGCAATTCTACTGGCTTTGCACACGTATTGAAAGGGCAGAACAAAGTATTCGCTTCGAACCTAGTCTAGAACAAATATCTGTTGCAAATTTCGTTGTCGAGCATATCCGAAAACTTGATTATACAGGGGGATGTAATCGAACAGTTAGCGAAATTTGTAGTCTAATGATTGGGGTGGATGATCTACTCGGTTATGTTGTGAATTGCGCTGTTTTACAACCCACCGCGTTACATTTAATAGTTTTTCGTTCTGTGATGATGGTGAACGGTAATCGACACCAACCATCCAACTGTCTCCTGTCTCCTGTCTATTCAAATCACTGTTATTTTGTCTCCCCCCGATCGATTTCAGTGTTGGAAACTACCGTGCTGTATAAACGTTCGTAATGGTAAACAGCTACTCCATCATCTGTTCTTTAATAATTTCTCAGAAACAGGGTCCTGTTCGGAATAGAGTGATCGCGATCGCTCATGTGATGTTGAAACCATGTCTGAGTTATTGCCATGACTTATGACCGTTGGAACTTAAAGGTAATCTTTTTGTCCGACCCTTCGAGAGTCGGAAATTGGTCGTTTTTGGGGATTTCCGCTGTATTTTTAACCGGATTCTCATCTGATTGCAGAAGCCGTGTTTCATTAGGCGGTTTTGGTGTAAAACGTCTGGGATTACTCATTCTGACATCTTTCGCGCGATTGCTAAGATGTGCTTTCCATTTGTCCCTAATAGATTCTATCATACCTCACGTTAAAAATGTTATTTTTAGAGGATTTGGCCCGTCACCTTCATAGTTTGGTGACCGAGGTATTCTAAAAGTGTGCACCACGACTGGCTCGTCAGCTCTGTTACAGTTGTCAATGTAGAGCGACTGTTTGTAAGTGTGATGCTGTATTTTACTTTCCGAAGCAGTGTTATTGTGTTCGGGCACACCAAGAAAAACCACACTGCGTTGATTAGATTTATCCCGAATGTTTAAATTATCTTTTCTGTGCCAACACGAAATATCAGTATGTATGCGACATTTAATCAGTGAACATGCAGTAGCAAGAAAATGTTTAGACGAACGTCTTCCATCTCTGTTTGGCTCTTAAGAGTTAGCCTTAGTAAATGCGGTTCGTCAAGATGAGGAAAATCGGGGTGCCGACTTAGGTAGGTTATTGGTTCAGGCAGTATCGAGCTCATACCTAGATGGTACCATTGTTCAATGTCGTGAGTTCGCCTACTTGAGAAAAGTGTAACTTACGTCTCCAGTACAATGTCGCAGATTACACAGAGGTTCTTCAAACTTGTCTTTATTTCAATATTGCCCTACAAGCTTCTCCAACTGATTATTACTTACTTGATGGAATCACAGGTGCTGCAAAACACAATCTTCGTTTTAAAGTGCATGAGGAAAATTTATGCTCGGTCACTCAAAGCCAGATGGCGTTTTCGGTCCTGATGTCTATTGGCGTTGTTAGCTACACCTCGGGGACACACTAGCTAACGTTAATAATATCAACTTTGCTTACTATCCGGAAGTCTATTATGTCAACCGTTAATCACCGTGATTCACCCAATGTAAGTCCAGGTGTTTAATACGCCTGTGGTATAAGAGCAATCGCCACCTTGAATTATTCATTGGAGTCCAATCTGTCTGCATATCGTTGTAGAGGTGTTAATATTCTGCTTTCGATTTTGTTCGCAAACAATTTTTCATTGGAACCGTTATTATGCAATTCTTCAGAAACACTAAATTTTTTCTTTTGCAATTCCCGTGGTCGTGCTTTTCAGCGGTTCTAACTCTGGTGTTGTGCAAGAAATTAGTGCTCTGCATAACATTTGAGAGCTTATGCTTGGCACATATTTTTAAAACTCTGCGCTATTATACAACAACCATAGGCCAAACGATTTCAGGAATCTCTCAAGGCTTTCGCACATAGCAAAATAAATGTACATTTTGCATTCAGTTGAAAGAATATCTGCTCACAGTTCAACTGATTCAGTATTAACTGTCGTTCGAAACTAACGTAAAATATACTGTTACTAACACTCACGACAAATCCCAAAATCGCTACAGGAATCCCTTTGGTACTGTAACCTCTCATTTGAATTACATTTCTAAATTTACTCACGATGAACTGATATTTTTTTAAAAAAATCGAATTAAATAACTGTATTGGCTTACTGCTTGAAAAAACAATTACAAAATGTAATCTAAAGAAAAGTAATAAAGGAATTCAAAATGCGACCTCGTCATAAGCTCATTAAAATTTTATCTTTCGGTATTTCATCTCATTTGTCAAATGTTATCCTATATGTTTTTATTATTGTATTGCCGAGGTCATTTTAATTAGAGCAATATAACCTATTGATTAGCTTGAGTGAACACATGACGTGTTTACGTTTCAGCCCTACTGTCAATCCACGGATGTCCTCCTGGTTGAGGCTACAGCATGCAGAATGTTCGGACAACAAATGCTTTTAAGTGAATTAGACGAGGGTGATATCATAACTAGCTTCAAAATTATCTCAATAAATAAAACGTTATCCCGTGGAGAAAGTTCCAAATTTCAGATTAAGATACAGATCAAGTAAGCGAGAATCGAAAGAATATACTTGAATACGTTAAAAAATCATGTCAAATTTATAGATTCAGCAGTACTCTTTTCTTTAATAATGCTTAACATTTTCTAGTAATTTGAACAATCCTAACATTGACTTGTAAAGGGGACACATTCAAACTAAGCAGAAGTAATGCCTCAAAATCATATTTATGTAAACAAGTTGTGCTTGTAAGCCCAGGTTTGATAAGGTTGGCACGACCAACCTTTTCAATCAAGTGCCCACACACATACAGATGATTAAACCCATTGGCTTATTTACCATTATTTCACTGTTTCACGGCATGCGGATCCTGATAGTACTGGTTTTGCTTGATGAGTTCATGCATCGTTTAATATCGTGTTCAATTTATTCTATAATTTCAATCAACAAAACAATCTGTTCGTTTTCTGTCGTCATTTCGAAGCACTGTATTAACTTGTTCGACCGATAAATATCCCGTATTTTCACAAAGGATTTCACACCGTAATGAACATAAATCATTTCACACCGCAGCAATCCATGCGGTAATAATATTAGGAGTTTAATAGTTGAATTTCAACAGTCAATTATTTGAAAATAAGAGTGATTTATTTCGTGTAGAATGGACATAAAGAGATTGGCATCAATTCTTTGACATGGTCCGAGGTTTACGCACATTCCGAGGTATCATGTTTTTGATATTAAGTTAAATGTTCTATCGTGAAAGTTCAGACCGGTCACTTAGTTATTCTCATATAATGTGGTGACTGTTCGAAAAACAATCAATAATATTCAATCAATAATAATCAACAATACTGTTATTCAAATTCTCGTTGTTAAACTTACATTAATTAATACATACCGTGTAATTCGAATACTGAGTGTGGTTTATTCTCACTTCTACTCTTGGGTTGGTTGTTTCATTCAGTTCAATAAAATACAATTCATTACAATTGGCGTCGCGATCAGCTATGTCGTTTCCTCAAAATTTCGGATATCTCAGTAGTCATGGAAACCCCAGAGAAATCGAAGATTATCTGGAACGTCTTGAACTTTGGTATCTTACCAAGAGTGAAATGCCTGATTTAATTATTACTGCGTATTTTCATACTTCAGCAGGAGAAGATGCTTATGCTCTCCCCATCGCACCTGCCAAAAAGACTTTCAATGAATTGAATTCAATTTTATTAGCTCATGTCACTCAGAAACATTTCGAAATAGCTGAACGTGCTCGCTTCAATAAAATGCAACGACACGGAAATCAATCTATTCGTCAATTTATTCTGGAATTGCAAACACAAGCTTCACGTTGTGCTTTTGAAGATAAACTAAATGATTATTTAAGAGATCGTTTAATCGCTGGTGTCATTGAACCCGATTTATATCGTCAGTTATTGATGGTGAATAATCCAACTTTTGAAAATGTTAAGAGAATATGTGAACATTATGAAGATGTTGCAAAATCGTCAAATTAATGCTGACACTCAATCTGTTTTGTTTGGAACCTCCAAATCTAAACTTCATTAGAGCAGCCGGTCACAGCGGAAAAGTGATTCTTAGGTCAAACCACACAGAATAAGCAAATTCGGTAAAAGCAAGTCTAATTTTGAATATCAGAAGTTTGGAAAATGTGCATCTTGTGGCAAGTTACATTCGCGATTTACTTGTCCCTTTGTAATGCTAAATGTTTTAAATGTAATCAGACAGTTTGTCGAAATTCTAAGACATGTTATGTGCATAGTAATGATACAAAAGCCGTCAATGTTGAAAATCAAACCAGCTCACTATCTTTATCAGTGCTACCATCCACAGTGTCTCATATTCGTAAACGTATATTCAGTAGTTGTGGTTTCAAAGAATTTATACTTGATACAGGAAGTGTGGAATCATTGATTTCATTGAATGACTTGGAGCGTTTTGCCCCTGATGCTCAATTCATCATTTTGACATTACGATTCATGGCGTTACCGGATATTCTGTACCTGTCGTCCGAGTTTGCTCTATTCCAGTCAGATATGGTACTGCAAAACCGGTTGAGTGTTCATTAATTGTCACTAAATCTGGTTCACCTATCCTTGGCTTAAAATCGCTGAAATTACTCAATATTGACTTTTCCTTTTTGTCTACAAGTTCATTATCAAAATTTGACTCTCATGCAATAAAAGATTTAATTCGTCAGTGTGCATCGCTTTCCGGTGGCATGAAAATAAAACCTATTCATTTAGAAATGACTGGTGATCCTACATTTTTGAAACGTCTCCTGATTGCATATGGTTTAAGGGAACCTGTTCGAAAAGTGATTGATTCTTTGTGTGAACGTGGAATTCTTGTTCCGGTGGCAGCCTCCAAATGGGCCACACCAATAGTTACACCTCTGAAAAGAGATGGAAAAAACGCCACCTGTTTGTGAAGATTACAGAGTGACACTGAACCCTCGGTTAATAAAACGAAGTTGTACGACTGAGGAACCTGAAGAAATATTATCTCGCTTACATTGTTTATGTGTTTTCTCGTAAATCGATCTGAAGGATGCCTATTTACAGATACCACTTGATGAAGCATCAAGTGAAGCTACAACCATTAATACGCCATTTGGATTATATCGCTTTAAGTTTATTCCGTTTGGATTATCTGTTTCACCAGCTGTATTTTAAGATGTGATGAACAATATTATTGATGGTCTCCACGGTGTCGAGGTATATCAAGACGACATTATTATTCACGCACCCGATAATCCTGTTCACGATCAACGTTTATTAGCTTTACTCTCTCGTTTCAAACATTATAACGTGAAATTAAATCCGGATAAATGCATCATTTCTGTTAATGAGATTGGTTGTCTTGGATACCGTGTATCTTCGAATGGACTCCAGAATCGTCTTAAACCTCTGATGGAAATAAAATCGCCAAATTTTTTTAGTCAACTCTGATCGGTAATGGGAGTGTTACAATATTATTCTAAATTCATCCCAAACTTTGCAACAGTTGCTAATTCATTGTTTACATTACTGAATGCTGCAAGTGGACTTCCGAACATGAAAAGACACTTCGGGATCTTTTATCCATATTGCAATCCAGTGTTGTACTCAAGCCGTTCACACCAAATTTGCGTTCTGTTTTAATCACAGATGCTTCTCCTCATGGAGTTAGTGCTTTTTTAGAGCAAAATGGCCATCCGTTATTGTGTATTTCACGTCGACCAAGTAAAGCAGAACAAAGTTATGCTCAGACTCATCGAGAAGCGCTTGATGTTTATTGGGCTGTCATGCGCTTAAACGAATATTTATTTGGTCATGAATTTACTATAGTAACTGATCATGAAGCACTGAAATTTATTTACAATCCGACGTCTTCATTGGCAAAATCTACTGCAGCTATGGTTCAGAGATGGGGCAAAGCTTTGAGTGCATATAATTACACCATTGAACATCGCAGCGCAAAACAAATTCCGCATGTACATTACTTATCCCGCAATGCTGTGACATATGAAAAGACTGGTAGTGCAGACTGCTTGTTGGTTCAACCACTGTGTGTATCTCGTTCAGATTTAAGATTTGAAACAAAAACATATTTTGGTCCAATAATGGCTGTAGTTAAAAGAAGTTTGTCAGCCACATCCCAGAAAATATCCAGCTTACTATAAACGTCGTGATGAATTATGTGTAACACCTGAAGGTCTGTTGTGTAAATGATCGTATTATTATTTTTCCATCACTTTGCAAACAAATAGTTGATGATTTGCATTCGGGACACTTGAGCATTAAAAAAATGAAATCGTTGGTTAGACAATTATGCTGGTGTCCTGAAATTGATACTGATATCCGTAGAAATGCTTCTTCATGCCATTCCTGTAAACACAAATTATTCCGTCAGCTATCAAAATGGACTCCATGGCCATTAGGTTGTGAAGCCTGGCAACGTATTCATATGGATTACTGCGGACTATTTCTAAAGAAATACTATGCACTTGTGATAATCGATTCGTATTTAAAATGGCCAGAAGCATTCCTTACTACTAAACCTAATTCTGGCTTCACAACGAAAGGTTTTCAGCCGTGAAGGTGTGCCTATAGCTGTTGTGAGTGCTAATGGAAGCAATTTCTCTGCTTCATGTGTTACTCAGTGGCTACATTTACTTGGTTGCCGACATTTGTTTAATGCACCAAGACGTCCGCAGTCGAATGGATAAGCCGAAAACTTTGTAGCTACGCTAAAACGTGGCATTTCCTCTTGTTCTCCAACAAAATTTAATGAACTTGATCGTTGTATTGACAATTTTTTGTTTTAATATCTTAATAGTAAACATTCAAATACTGGAAAAACACCATCCATGTTATCGAAATCTCGATCCTTGAAATCAAATCTCCTGGAACTTGGATCGGCTGAATCATCATACTATCGTGGAAATAATAACCGTCCAAGTACCGGTATTAAACAAGCTCGGAAGAACTATGGTAAAAATACTTGATCTGGAAGACGGAACTTTGCACAAGCGTCATGCAGATTAAGTCATCTACCAGGATTCAGGTCAGTTGCGTTCTAATACTGGTTGCGTTAGCAATCATACCACAACACCTCTAGATTCTTCCGAGAATAATTAATCAGATAAACCCGTCAGGCGATCGAAAAGACTGAGGAACAAACCTATTCAAGATTACCCAAATTCGAGGACGATTGGGAACTGCGGTGAATGAGGTGACTGTTCGAATAACAATCAATAATATTCAATCAATAATAATCAATAATACTGTTATTCAAATTCTCGTTGTTAAACTTAAATTAATTAATACATACCGTGTAATTCGAATACTGAGTGTGTTTCATTCTCACTTCTACTCTTGGATTGGTTGTTTCATTCAATTCAATACAATACAATTCATTAAATATAATTACATCGAGTCCGATAGAAATACTTTCAATCCAGCTTTTCAATATGTGTATTAAATGAATCTATGAAGAGATTGTCTGTTTGGTAATCAAAACAGGATTTACCATGAATTTGATGAAACATATTCTATTTTGAGCTGTATCGGTTGATGACAATGTAAAGATACATCACTATCATTGAATCAATTTTATACACTCGACAGTTCCTCAAACCAAAAGTGAGTATGATAAATATGCTATGCTGAATGCTGAATATTGTAGGACGTTTTGAAACAATCCGGAGTTTCGAATAAGCTTCGACAACTTTCGATCACCAGAATATATGAATATTAAAAATAGCTAATTTCATGAAAATCTCACTAAGCCTTATGAGATTAGGAATCTTTTTTCTGTGATCGTGTCGAATGTCTTTATGCAAAGTAATTGATTTTTGTTTTTTATTTATGGTTTGATATTAATTAGATTCATTCATCCAATTTTATTGAATGCATTGTAAAGCTCGATGTGATGAACTTTGAAGGATATCCCACGCAATGAATTCGTGTTCTGTTCACACAAATGAAGTTTTTTAGTCGAATTTTCTGAGAATATTGCACTTGGCAAGTGTTCAACACTTAACTCCAAAATGATGACTATGATAATAAGAATTTCAAAAAAGTTTCTTTTTCAAAATTGAATATCACACGAGCATCCTCGTCAAGTATATTTCTGTTGCACCCATCCACGGAATTTTATTCATAAAACCGGTCTGTGACTTTTTGTTCGCATAAGTTATATTGAGAATAATATTCAGTTGATTCTCAAAGGACTAAAATTTTGTGAACAAACTTAGACACTTCAGCTCCAACGCAACATTGTTAGTCCAACGAATTACCATGTCCAAAATAAGATTCACAACTTGATTTGCAGTCAAGCGCAAGATCTTTAAAAAGCCAAAATATTCTGTTGCTACCAATCCCATAGTTATACTTGACAAAAGTGCATCGATGTCTACAATCACCAGTTTAGCATAATTTCGAGGATATGTGAATAATTTGCTTCGATAGAATAAATTAGAACTAGTTACCGGAAAACAGCTGATATTAATGGAGTAAACCAAAATCGGATGTGGAATCTTTACTATAATTCAAGATAATTCAAGGTTTAATGGTCTAAAAAGTTGGGATATCTTTGTTGAATGACTATCTTGATCTGGTTCAGTTGGTACTATATATACAAGCAATCTGTTTTGTTTGACAAGAAGTTTGAGGCGATAGAAATTTGTTTTACTTCACATTAAGAACAATGTCGACTAGAAAAATTGATTATTTGCGACCAAATATGACGAGAATACAAAGATAATAAAACGATCTTATTTTAATCATCTGAATAAGCATCTACTAGGTTATTACGCGATTAAGATTGACGGAATCGCCATATGCACTCCGGAAAATGTTTCTATCTGCGATAATTATCAGAATAATTCAATGTCAATGTTAATTAGCTATGGGCACATTTATTGAGATTAAGTAAATTAATGATTAATGATTTCATCACAAGAAATATTTTCAGTTTAACTACTTATCAGTAGTTGGTCCCTCGATTCAATTAGAAAAGGTAGGCTCAACCTATTAGACGTCAATTGCATAAAAGATCTTTGAAGGTTTTCCAACGCCTAAACCACTTCGATTTGCAATTTTCACAGTTCAGTAAATTTGTTCACGCCTTAAATTTGCGCACGCATTGTGAATTACTTTTAAATGAATCCGAACATTTGGAATGCAAGTCCAATGACATATTACCAACGACGTTCGATGTTCATTTTAATTTGTCTACTATAAAGTTGCATGCATGACTGCCAGTGGTGTCTTGTGTAACAGTGACATTGCCCTAATCCTACATTTTATTGATGAGCATGAGTATTTGAAGTACTACAAAAGTAAGTAATAAAAATTGAATTGAACTTTGCAATTATAAACTATGATTGTTAATTATCGTGTAGAAAATTTGTCGATTTTGAAACAAATTAACCGATCAATGGAATCTATTACTTGATATGCGTCGTCCATTCTTTTTAACGATGACCAGAGAGATGTATCAAAGTAAACCGAGGACATTACTACTTTAGCGAGTCCATGCTTAATCAAAATTTTCACAAGTTTGCAGCATTTAAATGCCTTGCGAAGCAAAGGAATATTATAGGGATATATATGCAAACAAAGTTTTCATGAAAATAATTTACAGGTTGATTGAAATATAAAACAACAAAACCATTTTACATAAAAAATATACATTTCAGCATTCTGTGCCTGTACAGGTAATAGTGTGTTCAATAATTTCGCTAAATCTATCAGGCTTCCCCTGATGAATAATGTAAGAAAAATGTTCATATAGCTAAGCACTTACCGAAACGTAACTCAAAGGCATTCTCTCATTTTTCTAAGTAGTCATACTTAGTTTTTATTAGCTTAACTTAACATCTGTCCAGCAACTAATGTGTAAAATCTAATATTGTATCTCTAAAATGGAATGTCTGTTAAATTTCTAATCTTGTAAACAATATAATCAGCAAGATGAATATGTCTGAGTTCAGATTGGTTAGAAAAAATAACGGTTGTTTCTGGCTCCTTTACAACTGGCCGAGTGCATAACAATACTCAAATTTGCCAGCCTAGAGAAACATTCATAAATGTATTATCGCAGTCGGTCAGACATCAAAACAAATTCTCCACAACGTTTAATGAATAACGCTTCCGTTTTCGATGAATGCCATACTCATTTGAAAATCCTTTATAAATATGTATAAAATGTTGAAAGAAAGAAATGCTAACAACTTTAACTTTCTTCGAATAGCATTCTTCCGAATTGTTGATAAGGAACCTACGCTTCCGAAACTCAAAATCAAAGGGAGCGATCGTATATTGTGTTCTGTTAGATTTGAAATCGCGGGGATAAAAGCGGTGGCAATTGCGATATCTGATCCACATGGGGGTGCTATCCCGCATTTTCATTAGTTCTTAAACATAAAATATGTAATGTTTTTAAAATAATTGCCAAGTTTTCACTATTACATGTACTAAAGGAAATTCAAATCCACACCTAAATTATCAATTATTGAGCTTGAAAACAACAAGGTTTACACACTGATAATGTGCAGAAAATAGCGACAGTTTTTCCTTAAACCAATTTATTTAGACACAACCTCCGTTATGTTTCGTTTTTGAACTCTTAAATTAACCCTTTAGCGGACCAAAAGGACCATACGGTCCTCTTTTGGATAACTGTTCTAATAATTAAACAGTGAACAATATTCGGGTTGCTGCGAGGTTTGAACGAGTCCAGACATGTCGAAGCATCGTTCTTAGACTGTCTGGCTCTCAGTGTGCGTCATTCCATCAGTATGCAGAAGGTCTTTGCGAGCTATAGACGTACTGTTCTGTTCTCCTTAAAAGTTCATTTTTGTAACTAAAATGGCACATACACCAGGTGAGATTTGACTCTAAATAATTCATTGGTGAAAGATGAGTATTTGAGTTGAAACTTAAAGTCTTTAGAATGACGTTTTTGTTTTTATCAAGATATTTACATTATATTTTGTAAAGAGGACCATACGGTCCTCTTGGTCTTGGGAAAGGCACAAGTAAAAGAGGACTGTATGGTCTAGTTGGTCTTGATGATTCGTTTTCCGAATATTACTATTTATTATCACCAAATTAATTGTCTAACCAGATATTTAGGCAGATATTAATATTTCCAATGATATTCATTATTTCAAAACAACATAACAATGGAATTATTTGTATTTCAAACACATTATTTAGAGTCTTTGATTGTTGCATAGCCAAGTAGTATAACATGATCATTTGAATATAAAAACCTCAAATAAATAAAGATCATATAGCTACAAAAGATATGATTCGAATGTTATAGTTTAATTTATAATCTTGATATATATTTTGTCACAGAATACACGACATATTTTGGGATTTAAATATTTCCCAAATGTATTCCATCTTTTGTTCATAATCATTTGTCAATTATTATCAGCAATTTATTCTTTTATAATTGTGCTGTAGTAAGGCGATGTGACGTAACAAGTGATTTTGGAATTGAGCAAAATATATACCTACAAGTTTCTTGTTTTTAGGTACGAGGATGAAGCCCAGCAGCATCGCCAGTAAAGTAGCCACACTAGATTGTACAAGTGATGTAGAGTCAGATTTTTCTGATGATGATGTTCTATATCCTGATTTTGAAGCCCTCATGCAAAATTTAAGTGAAGATGAACACAATGTGAAGGATCAAGAGAACATACTTACTGAACAACGTTGTGTTGACACTGCAGTTACAAGCATAAGGAATAAATCTGATCGTATTTATTGGCATTCTATGAGAACATCACATACGGAAGAGGATGTTCACGTATTTGACAGCCATCTTATCGAGAATGACAACATTGAGTCTCCAATGCTTTACTTCAAGAGTCTGGTATCTGATGACCTAATAGAACAAATTTGTGAACAAACTAATTTGTATGCTCTGCAAAACGATCCATCAAAACCCCTTAATCTAACTAATTTGGAATTTGAACAGTGGTTGGGAATATGCATGCAAATGTCAGTGACCAAAATTGATAACACTCGCCTTCATTGGTCAGCTCATGCTTTGAATGAAAACATTGCTCAAACAATGCCACGTAAAAGATGGGAAAACATAAAATCTAATCTACATTTGGTTGACAATTCTTCATTGAATTCAAGTGACAAGTTAGCTAAAGTGAGACTTCTTGTTGACCATTTGAAGGAGAAGTTCAAGCAAATCCCTATGGGAGAAAATTTATGCGTTGACGAGCAAATAGTTCCCTTCAAGGGCAAGTCATCACTCAAGCAATATATCCCCAAGAAGCCAAATAAATGGGGATATAAAATATTTGTTCTTGCAGATAGTACTGGCATCGTTTACGACTTCTTGCCATACTCAGGAAAAATTATGCCTGTGACAAGGGCGGGTGTCCCTGATCTGGGTCCAAGCTCCAATGCTGTTCTGAACTTGGCCGAAACCATTCCAGATGGGAAAAACCACAAGATCTATTTTGATAACTGGTTCACATCACTGAAACTAATTTCTCATTTGGCATCAAGGCAAATATGGGCATGTGGAACCGTCCAAGAAAGAAGACTTAGAGGGCTGAAATTTAAGTCTGATAAACAGTTACGTGAGCGGGGCAGAGGTTCATTTGATGAACATATGACTGAAATTGATGGCGTTTCAATCACTGCTGTGAAATGGCATGATAACAGGTCTGTTTGCCTTGCTTCTAGTTTCCTGATGTCTGCTCCATTACATCAGCGAGAGAAATTTGACCGCAAAGCAAAGGAGAGGATACAGGTAGTAGTTCCTAATATTGTGTCATGCTACAACAATAATATGGGGGGTACTGATCTGCATGACCAGTACATGGCATACTACCGCATGAATTTCCGCACTAAGAAATATTATTTCAGACTAATATTTCACTTGTTTGACATGGCAGTGGTGAACAGCTACTTACTATTGCGAAGAGCTGAAAAATCTAAGGGAGTTGCATACTATAATAAGACATCCTTATGTGACTTCAAACTGCAGCTGGCAAATTCCTTGATCAAAAGTGGAAAGCACACTCTTAAGAGGAGAGGGAGACAATCAGATGAGAGTGTGCAGCAAAAGTATTCAAAGAAAAGGAAAACAGGAAAAGCAACAGTACCAATTCCAGATGAAAGTATCAGGAATGATGGTGTAAATCACTTACCAACTTTTCATGAGAACAGAGGAATGTGTAAAAACCCAGGTTGCAAAGGCAAAATACACATGTTTTGCAAGAAATGCGTTGTACATCTGTGTTGTGAGCGAAACAGGAACTGCTTTGAAGCTTTTCATCAAAACTAAACTGTTTTGAAACTGTAACTGACCTGTTAAAGGACTGTGTAGTTGTAAATTTGGTTCTAGTTGTAAATTTGATTTTTATATTGTACAATCATGTTTTATTTTAAAAAAATAATACACAAAGAAAGGAAATATTTATCACTAATTTGCATGAAATTTTCCCTCAAGTCCAATAGGACCGTATGGTCTTCTTTTGTTTAAGCTGTCTCAGGTCCAAGTGGACCGTACGGTCCTCTTATAAATTTTCCTTCGGAATTAAACTTTAAGTATTTATATGTATAATTATGCCCTATAGTTATAATTTCAGTGTAAAAAATTTACAAAAATATTTTTTATTATGCAGCAAAAATTGGTCGCTAAGGGTTAACTAAGAGTTTCTTACTAGCATTTTATTCATGTTTAAGTGACGTCGTTTAAAGCTTCAGCAAACAATATATTACTTCAGTTTGTCACGATGATCATACAATTAAATAGAGATAAAAGAAAAGTATTTTATTGCATTAAGATTGCAGGTTTCAGCCCGAATAACTAGTCATGATTTGGGATATTTGTTTTGATGTCATGCTCAGTTGCAGAATGTCAGCAACCGCTAACACTTCAAGAATTGTAATCCGCCGAAATTCATTAAAATCAAGGTAGTCCCTGTGTAAGCAATCTACAATAAAAGTTGCTCTTTTTATTAAATATAAAGAAAAACATCAAATGCGAGAAAATCTGAATCCGTAATTTAAACGACGGGATGAAAAAATTTAATAACCAGATCGAGGGTGTTTAATAATCGGATAAAAGAATACAGAAAGCTAATCAGAAATGAATATCAATAATTGACCAGTGATTTATCAATTGCTTAATGTGTTCTTGACATTAGCCATAACTTAAAACACAATTATTTGGAAGTGAAAATTCAAAGAGTGTAATTTAAATGGAAAGATGTTGGCGGAAATACCAATGAATTATGGCAATGTGGTCAATTTTTGGGTGAGATGGATGACTTCAAAATATTGGGTATGGTCCTGCGACAAATCGAGGAAAAAACGGTGAAAAAAGTTTCGATGTTCATAACCGCTAGCCTGCAGGCAGAAGTCCGGAAAGTATAACGGACTCAGATTGCACCTTCACGCACATAAAACAATGAATGGAATTAAATTTGACGCCAATCATTTATGGCAGAATTGATCTTAATTTTCTTTTGATACAGAACGTTCATCAATTAAATTCTTAGTCAGAAAACGAAAAGTGTTTAAGTAATGATTTGTACAGCTTGCTAGAAAATACCTGAATTTGTTTCAACTTTTCTTTTCCATCTCAATAAACTCAATGCATTTAGTGGTCCACGCATTACTCCGGTAAATTAGGAACGGTCAACTAAATTCTAGTTCATGTAAATACAAACGGTCTAGCTGAACCATTATGTAACAATCAAACATTACCGAAATGCACTGTTTAATAAAAAAATATTTTTTTGAAATGCGGAATTACAGTTCTTTAAATTTAAATCCATATTATTCGATGACATGCATATGTCGCCAAGATTACGATGTTTACTTAAGCAAGCAAATTCGTATCATAAATAAAATTATTTTTCTTCTAAAAGTTATATTCATGTTATTGCTAGGTCGATACCTACAAGTTTAATGCTGGAATTCAAGTAAACTCACCAACGTACTTACTCCAGCACCTAGCCATGATGAGTATAAGTCATCAACAATGTTTTCTCATTTGTGTCGGCCTTATTAAGAACTTAACATTTTCACTCAAGTTCGACGCATATTTATCATAGCAATCTCGATAACTATGCACCAAGTGTTCTCTGGTGTCACTTTTACCACCTTTTTACCATGTAAGTTCAGTCTTGACGATGCATCTGTTAGATTTGTAGATGTTATGGACAATCAAATGCCGGATAAGATGCCCAAGTATGTTAACCATGGGTTCTGGCCATAGGTTTCTTCGTAAGCCTGCATGATCCTTGGGAAAATCGCAGATTTCTGAGGCAACTATATATTACTGCGTCGGATGTTCGACTATCATCAATATCAATCTCAGATTTACAGAGACTATGTCATCAGGCATCTCCAAGCTTTTCAATGGTTTAATTTTAGTATCTGGGACTAAGAGTTTGTCATCTACCCCAGTTCCCTTTCGGTGTCCATGTCAACACCGATGAAAAGTTGTTTTCAAATTTCACAGCATTTCCCAATTTAAAATAAAGCATCGCTATCGTTTGCATTAGGTACCAGATCATGGTTTTTCTTCGCATCGTGCTTGAAAATTACTCCACTTGTACATGCTAGTTGCATCTGCTAGTTGGTGTGTGGAAGTGACACATCGTCTGCTAATACGATATTTGTCAGCGTACTTCAGTCGCCCAATGAACGTCTATCGAGTTAGGTGTAAATTATTTATAACTTATTCGCTGACATAACAAGAAAAATGAAGACAGATTCAGCGTTGATTCAATAGAAGTACATATACCAGTGTCGTGAAATTTTGTGAAATATTTTAATAGGCCGCAGTATATTTTATGGAGATTAGATTCAAAATTGTGTATAGGAATCACAAAATGTGGAGTAACATTCGACTTTCAATATTTCATGTTCCCGTGTCAATATGAACAATGACAGGCAGAATATTTCGCAGTCCGCATGTTGTAATTAGAAACATTCCAGACACAAATACTTCTTATTTTTCCCGTAATTTTGCATCATCATATTTGCTCACACCACGGAACAACATGGATTAGCAACGATCGTTTTTCAATAGCATCTGATTTGATTTTGGTAATTACTGGAATTGAATGAACTTTAAGTTAGTTACAATTTCGAAAGATTGTGTTGTAGCAGGCTAATTTCGTGCATGCTAAAATGGCTTAAAGAAATCAAACGCATTTCTGTGTATGCAATCAAATTAATGAACATCAAGCACTATATTACATAATTTCATATTGATATTTGAGAAATCATAAGAAAGTTTATCACTACTATTATTAATAGGATAACTGGCGGTTGTTGACATCTGTTTAGAAGCGGTAATAAAATGACGTTGTGCCTTGTTTGTAGCTTTTCCGCAACAACCGACTAGTTGCGCAGGAAAATTTGGCCTCTTATTTATACTATTGTGTGATAGTGTTAGAAAGTCTCAAATTATTACAAGAAAACTCAATGAACTTTCTGAACCGCGTGTCGCTTTTGTGCTTTCTAATTTCTAATATTTGATGATATCTCGTAAAATGTTTTGAAAATTGCTTCCCATTCTTTTTTCAAAAGAATATTATCAAATGGATACGCATATAAAAGAAGAGAAGAATGTAATTTTTCCAGTTTAATTCCACACTACGATGACACACAGACGAATATCGAACCAATATACTCTGAGACATAGCCGATTCCACTATTGATTTACCAAAAGAATTAGCATGCATAAAAGAACATTACAATCCACTATAAATTTTGTGAGTACTAATGTCGATTCTAGTGCTGTCATGCTATTTCTAAAAATAAAACAATAGTTTGAACCCACAGTGAAATTTATTAACATTTAATTGGACACATCGTTTCCTATTAGTGTTAATATTGACTGAGACATCTTTTGGAGCACTTGTTACTCAACTTGTACCTCAACGCACATGCTGCAACTCATTTACTGCAAGCCTCTGACCTTTACCTGAAGTAACAAACAAACGGAAACCGGTCATGGGGCGGATTCAAAGATATAAAACAGTTTCTATGGTACAATTCTTATTGAAGCTTTTCCTACCGTCTCTTTGAAGATATCAAACAGATAAAACCGGTTCTGGTTCAATACAGATGCTATTTGTTGCAAAAACGATTTGACAATCAAGCAAAAATTGCTGAATTTAATTGTCAAATCGATCGATTCCGTTTAATGTACAATGTATTTATTATCAGTATTGAGCAGTAATGTTTGAATTAATTGAGCTCATGAATAGTCCACTCCATTGTTAGAATGTTTCTGGAACGTAATAATGCATAAAGTATTTAGTGTATTTAATTCCGCCTAAAGCAGAAAATTGATTATTTATTGTATTTACTTTACTTTCCGCCGTCACTTACCTAAAATCCAAACTGCTTTGTTCATCCTCAATTCTCCAGAATATTCATCAAAATTCATACTTTATCTGGTTGTTGAGCCCGGTGCTGATCACTGGTCATCTTACCAGGATTTCACATATTAAACACTTTGCAGTATCTCGGTTATTTTTCCAATTAATATTGGCACCCATTTAAAACTAGTTTTGGTAGAAAGTAAAGTTAGCATACTTTACAAATTCTCAAAAATCGGCAAAATTCTTTTATTGAAACACTGTTTTAAAGTTTCACCAGTACTTTAGATACCTGACATCATTCAAATCATTGAATCATTGAAATATCATCCTTCGGGTCAGTCTAACAATGTTCGCATAGAGGTGGAACGATTTAAGAAAAATAAGATAATTTCAATTTCATGAATCCCTTAATACACTAATTAACCAAATATTCGATCTCACAAAGATTGTACAAATTCATGAACTGAAACCTACGGACTAATCTCATTGTCTGCTAATGGAAACATTAAAAGCACCGAAGCACATCTCATTTGAAAACGAACTCGCCGGTTATCATATTCTATGATAACAGTGAATTGCTTTTAAGATTAAATAAAAATAATTATTACAACTTCATACAAGATGCTGTTAAACAAATGATCACGAAAAGATTGCATATAATTGTTGAGCAAATCACTTCCTGATATTATGCTTCAACGCTTTATTGAGCTTTAAAAACATTCAGAGAAATAGTATCCAAAACTGTGCTGGTTTCTTTTTAAATTTTGTTTACACGCGAAGCTTCAATACGTTTAAATCACAAGAAATGTTGATCAAACTCTTATGTGCTTACTGATTTGAAGACCATTAAAATATTTGGTCGAAAACTGTTCAACGCGTTTAAAGTAAGATTCACACGACCTTCCAGCCTGGGCTATGCAATAATATATTCTAAATCACAAAACACTGAATATTCACATACACTTCATTTTCGAAAGTAAATGTTGTCAACCGTGGGCGATTCGACAAGTTAAAACGGCCATAAAACAGATATAACTCTGTTAGAAATACACAGTCTATCCATGGAGAAATTTTGATAAATATACAGGCAACAGTATACATTAATAAATATGGAATTGTGTAGATAACAAGTAATTCACAATTACGGATAACGAGACAGTTATATTTGAGAGTATGCCATGAACATTCTTTCTGTTAGCTTTCTATACTTACACAAACCTTTTCTCAGTCTTATAAAAAAATGAGACTAATACTCGAGCCTACTTTGTAAAATAATATACAAAAATAAAATAATTGAACTGTTTTAAATCTCGAAGGCTTTAAACAAAACCAGCATAATCAAGAAGTAAGTACATGGCTCTGGACAAAATTTAATGCAATGATTTGAGAATGGTTACATTGTAACCTATTAAATTATTTCATTTTACGATTTTCTTTTCGAATATTTCAACGAAATTTTTATCAGAGAACAATGCAGATGTTTAGGGTTATAAAACATTTTCTAGCAATCGAGCGCGTAATATTTCTTTATCTTTCTTTCATAGTAATAAAATGTGAAATCAAAATTGTTTATTAAAATAAGTTTATATTTTGTGTCACTTTTGTACCAGAGTAGGGTATAAAACCACGTTTGCATAGTTACTTAATTTATAATGAATATATAATCTGCAGATAATCCGTTCACTTCAACATTTACATTAAGATTTAAAAATGTTTAGGAGAGATGTTTATATAGCAACTAGACAAATTGCAATGGGTTAGGTCTAATGTAAATTCAGAAAACGTGTGTTAGATAAACAATAAATTATTCTTAATAAAACTGTAATATTTAAAAAAACATGGCATACTATTGTGTTGCTCACATCCCCATCACTTACACACCACTACCGGTTTTTGGCTGTTTGCCGTCATCAGGTGGAGAGAGTAAGATTAGGTTCCGTGAAACAGGTAGTGGTGTGTAAGTGCGATGGATGTGAGCAACACATAACTTTGGCCACACATAAGCGCTTTAATTGCTTGACAAAAAAATTACTTTGTGATTCTCTGTTTGAAAATCGTAGTTCGTTGTACAACACTTACGTAACAGTGGCGTATTATTATTATTATTATTATTATTTCAAATTAGTCATATATTAAAAATCACTGTAGCACGATAATAACACTAAATAAAATTGTAACAGAGAAAAATGGTATAAAACTATAGATTTGTGTCGGCGACCCTACCTAACCGAACTAAATTTATTTGTAATTTTCCGTACTAAAAGTTCGTCTGCGTTTGTGATTTTCATTACTGCTCAACGTTGATTGTGGTGCGAGTCGTACATAATTTGTGGTAGAAAAGATCCTGAGTTGATTCTGAAATAAATGCTTGAGACCATCAGAGTGTAGTATAGACAGTGACCGAACTATCGATCAAGCATCAATCAAGATCTATCGTAAGTGCATATTGTGATTATCGTTAACTGTACAGACATTGTGTTATTTATTCATTCGTTCAATGCACGAGTTCAGTTACGGTTGTCTTCTGTAGTACCCAAGGCTGGGCCAGTAGTAGCACATCACAGATATAACACCGAGGCTATGTTTAGTTAAAAAAGTTAAACTTCTTATGAAACGCATGCGCATATTGATCCTACACTATCTAACTGTTGAGCAAAAAGTGTCGTGCTTTGTATGTAATAGAAATTCATTCAAATGCGGATTTTTTTATTATGAATTATGTAGTGCCGGATATGTAAAACTTAAGTTATGTGAAATTTAATTCACGTCAAATATATATTACCTGTAGATGGTTGGAATAGAGTATTAAGCCTCATAACCGAGATGTAAATGTGGAATACTATGCTTAATTCGGCGAAACAAATTATATATGTTATATAATAATAATAAATTTTAATGGAATGAATCATGGATATTGATAATTATTTCCAAAATCGGTTATTAACGCACTTCTGTAGATGGTTTCAAAAATTTTAACATTTCTTTCACTCTAATCACTACAAATTTTAAAATAATTTTGCAATTCAGAAATGTATGCAAGCTGCAACGTGCAGAAGGGTAAGCAGAAAAATATTTTCAAAATTGTTTTAGGATTTTCGTGCATATTCGCTGTATTTCATCAGTCCCTTGATGTTCAAACTGTTTTATTTTGAACTGACTTTAACTTGCGAGTTTCCCAAAATGCAGTCAACACGCGTTATTTTACGAAGCTACTGGAAAAGTACAATGTAACAACCATTCCGATAATGAAGCCAGAGTCGTTACGGAAATGTGCCAATAATTGCATTTATTGGGCAATCGGATTTTAGTTCGACTTCTTTAGTGACGCATTAGGAACAGAATATGGGACCGTCCAATCCTTTGTAGTGAAGGTAAATCTTTTTGATTTAATCAACATGGTGGTAACAGAATCTTTATGAGATGAGAATTTTGCAGCTGTATCTTCAATGAATTTGACTAAATCGTTTCGAAAGGTTTTAATTGACACTAAGTTCAGAATTCAGAATCACAGTAAGAGCTACACATTGTTTTTCGGAAGAACAACAACTTATCCACCGAATATGTAATCTTGTGGATTAGCTCGAAATGAAGCAAATTCGGTTAAATCTGTCTATATTTTTTCAAATTGTGAATAATTGTGCTGGTAACCACAGTTTGCGAGCATAAATTAAATATTGACTACAACCAAAAATATGACTTCTGTTGAAAAAACAATAAGAAATGCCATGGTTTGTTTTCAGCTCCATTTAAATCAATCATCTCTCATTTTCCTCATGATCGCGCCTTGGCCAACACACCTACGTTACCTCTAGTAGGTGTTTATTCTTTTGTGTTAAACTATGTGATGCGGAGTAGATATGTTCAAAAGCTTCACGGTGGTTTACTTGTTTGTTTGTCCACACTGATATTATTACAGCAAAATTTTAATTAAGCTAGATAGTGGCTCCGTGTGGATATTTTCCCGATTTGTCCGTATACTGCGTGCCAATAAATGGCTATATACGTCAAATGGTTGTAATTTCAAACCATGTAAATCGACGATAGTGCGCATATTTTTTTAATTGGAATGAACTCTGCAAATCAAATCGTGTCCAAGACGGAATGTTATTTGCTAAGTTCATCTCTCATGGAAAGCCATATGGAGAATTTGAAATGAAACGTTTAGTGGACAGGCGGTAGAACGATTGAAGGCTGCTGTTTCACTTTATCTCTCACTGAAATTATTTCCCAGCCAGCTAACGATATGTCGTGTCGTGTGTTTACTTCAAATTAGTCGGTCGGCGATGCTGCTTGAATTGCGATGAAAGACGTTGGTCGGGAGACGTAGAAAATCAATAGTCACGCGTCAAAATGCCCCAGGTATAAATTGAGCAAAGCAAAAGATATGGAATATGGAATGTTCGTGAAATAAAGTTGTATAGAGACGCTCGTCGTCTACAAACTACTCCTAAAGTTTAAAGATGGGCTGATATCAATTTAAAAACAAAACATTTCCGACATCAATTTGTATTGCAATTATGAAAGCCAGTTTATGTAACGTATCATTGTTCATGAAGAGGGAATATCGGTCTTCATTCTTTCGTGAATTAATAATATAAATTCCTAAATCTTTAAATATTTTACGGAATTAGATGGCAATTGAAGGGATTGTTTCACAACAATTAGCTGACCGGTATTTTCCAATTTATATAGTGCAAAACCAATTATCTTTGTAGACTTGTCACCAAATTTAGGTTAAAAGATAAATTTACTCGGTGAGTGACAGATTCGTTAAAAATGCATGCAATCATAATTAAATGTTTTTACAAAGCAAGTTTAGAGCAGGTTCATTCAAGTTTCGAATCACTCCTATTTATTTAGACGAGTAAATTAGGGGTAAAATACTCTATTCACTGAATTTAAAAAAACTTTTATTTAGACATATTTGTATTTGCTATACTATTCCTAAACGCAGAAATTACAGCACATGAATAGCCTCTCGGTGACTAAATTTACCCGAGCAAGTTCAAAAAATTTTCAAAATCTATTTTATATTAAAAACTCAAAATTTATGGTTTAAAAAGCAATCAGATTAACGATATATATATATATATATATATATATATATATATATATAGCTTGCATAATGGAAAGAAATTTGTCTGCAATTTGTCTGCAATCAACGTACGCTTAGTTTTTTTATATTTTACCTAACAATACCAGACGAGATATCTGGTAGACGATTTCAGGGAAACGAACATGGGCTTGGCAGTATACGCAATTTATCATCAAAGTTTAGGGCTTCGAACATTAAAAGTTTCTGCAGCCGTTGTGGGCAAACGTGAAAACGATCGAGAACGCCTTCTAAGTATTCACTAGATGGCCTGGATAACAGTTTAACTACAATGGAAGAGTTTACTTACTTACTTACTTACTTACTAGGTACGTCTATCTTTCGGAATTTGAGCGCATCTCTATTGATTGAGTAAGATGGATTGCGATTCTTATTGAGACCATGTATCGATGTTGTACTTTAAGTGAATTCCGTCGAAAACAATTCCAACTTATTCGTATGAATAATTTATGCATCAATTTTCATTTTTCAGGTTTGAAACTGTGATGATAAATTGCGTATACTGCCAAGCCCATGTTCGTTTCCCTGAAATCGTCTACCAGATATCTCGTCTGGTATTGTTAGGTAAAATATATAAAAAACTAAGCGTACGTTGATTGCACACAAATTGCGGACAAATTTCTACCCATTAAGCATGCGTTGTTTTTCAACTTGCAAATGAGAGGAAGGATAGAGTTAAAACCGTTGAAATGATTCAGTAAGATGTATCTGCTTGATCATTGCAAACAAGCAACCTATCGTCCACGATCATCACGCAATTCACAACCAGATTTGTTCATAATATTGATGATTGTTTTTACGAATTAGTGCGCACAGAACAGTTTTTGTCGGTAATAGTGAAAGTTAAATGTACTTTACATGTGTCTGAACTTACATCAAAATAAAAACATTAGGGGCCTTATGCGTGATTTGGACACGATGTTATTTTAGCGCTAAACATAGTTTTCGGTTCGCAAAAGGGAACCGGATATCTTCGAAGGTTATTAGAGTAGTCTTAAAAATGAATTGGTATGGGACGATGATGCGCCTTCGTGTTTTATGACATAGGCATCCAGTTCGTTTGAAAATTACTGCAAAATAACAAATTGGAACAGCCTACAGCAAAAAATGGTTTCCTCATCAAACGAAATGATATTCCAGCAAACGTTACGAGCTTTTATTTTAAATAAAATTGTGTCGGCCCCAAATTACTGAAACCCCATAGTGATTACTTCTTGAACACATACTTGGAAAAACAAATATACCCAATCATATATTTACGGAGGAGACTTCCTCTCACCATATCACAATTGGAATTACTTTTGCTCATTCCTTGACGTACATGGACGCAAAAATTAAAGAAACGATTTGTCTAACTTTCATACATATATCCTATAGTATTGTACAGCTATTAGCTTTTTCACTATAAATCTTGAATCTGTCTATTTCTAGAACAATTACTATTCGTGAAAAAGCAAAACAAAATATTGCATGATAGGTAACGTTCTATTGGCAACATTACTCCAATGGAGTGTAATTTCGGGGATGAGAACAAAACATCACTTAGTTCATTCATAAGCGCCTTGAGTGCTTAACCACGAATGACTGTTATTCTGTGTTAGAACATCGCGGTTCGTGGTACGATCCCAATGCAGCAGTGGCATTCAAGTATAACTTTGTTTACTACTCATGTCATTGGTAACCAATCTGAAAACTATGAAATTATAGGATCAACTAAACTGACCGAAAATCAAATTTTTTGCCAATCTTTGTTGTGTTCATTACGATCTATGATATCACTAGAACGGCTAATAGTCAACATGCAATCATGCAATACATATATATGCAATATATATACAGTGGAACCCACTACAACGAACTCGTTTACAACGAATTATTGGGTTGAACGAACACACCAGGATTCCCAAATAAATTCTTGTAAGCTGTTCTGAAATTGCACAGTGCAAGCGAAAATGCGTATTCGTAGAAGATCAAACACTATAATGTTGGTAGAATTAGACAGGTGACCACGCAGATTTTGTAATGTGGGAACTAGGTGACAAATGTCTGCATGTATGGCTTATGTGATTAAGCACTGTCCAACTAAGGAATAGTGCTCTTTCATGTCCTCTTTATTGAGCTGAATACCATTTAAATCTAAGACGCCTATCGAATGTATAATGAGAATGTCTAAGGATGAGAATTTGTTGCTCTGCTCTGTGGATTTTTGAATAGCTGTCTATCTTTTTTACACCAATGATCCCATGATAGGTAGAAAACAACTTGCAGATTAGATTGGCGTCAAACGAACGTAGGGCTCTTCTGTGGATGCAAACGTTTCTTTTAGCGCCGTTGGAAGCAAGACGACATGGCATTGAGTTTCGTAAGATGGAATTACCACGCCCAAATCTTTTTTATAAATCAAAATGGTTGAATAATATTTTAACCGATATAATATTCTTTGTTGATATATTCCAGATAATCTATGGCTCGCATATCAGACTTCTTCTTTAATGCGATCTTCTAGCGTGTTACCTATTATCAAAAGGAGAAAAAGCTATTCTCTAAAAGGTTCAGCATAGAGCAACGAAATTGTGTGAAAGTTTCCAGTGTTAGGCTTTCGGATAATTATTATTTGGGTATCTGGGACAAATACAACATTATTGGCGACGGGGTTATTTTCATTCTATTTTGGTAAAACGGATTAGTGAAAATTAGAACTTTTTTCTCGAGCAGCAGAAATAGTTGACAGAATTACTACTTTGAAGTAAAATGCTAGGTACTCTAGCGAACAGCAGTGATCCACCACCTGTTTATGGTAACTCTGATTCTATTCATGCAATCTCCAGTTTTCCAGTTGCAGAGATATGCGGACCCGGCTTCTTAATCGACTTGAACAAGACCCGTCCCTCACGCTCCAAGCCATTAGTGACGAGTATCGTTTATTGGTTAATGCCCAACAGGATTAGGCTGTAGTCCAATATGGGGACCGTCGCAAAGCTTCAGTCAATCTAAAATGGGATTCCGCTATGGTTCACCTTGACGACCATTGTAAGCTTGCAGTAATTTAATCATGGCCCGAATAATCCTGGTTCCTAGAAACCAACACCTTCTTCGCCATGATCAAAGAAGCCTCCTTCTGCGTGTTGGCTTTGCGGCGCTTGGCATTCCATTAAATTCTGCCCATCCAAGCAACACCGATGTCAATGATGCAAAATCGTCGGCACCAAGGATGGTTTCAGTCAACTAATTAGTCGCACGAAGCATTAGCAAACTTAGAGGTTCTCTGATATATGCGATAGGGGAAGTAAAATGTCTTTTAGAGCCATGGTGTCCAGGCTTGTGCAGCATAGTCTAGAACCGGGTGTATATGTGTTCATCATGAGAGGAAAACACCCCGAGGAAAAACGTCCAAATATTCACCGTAACATGCCGAGCAGCAGAGACGCACTTTTGTAAACGGCTTCGCATTGTAGACCATTTTTCAAACTACCACAAATCCAGACATTCGGGTCCTTTCCTTCTTCAATGTACTCCAGGTTTATGTCGCCGAGCTTGTATTAATAGGAAAAGCCAAGGTCACGGCCGACCTGAATGTTCTTCGACTTTTGCATATTTAATGACCGTTTATTTTCGGATGACCAATTGTACGAAGCATTCAATCGTTTGCAGCAAAATACAATCATAAGCATTTCTGATTCGCCTCCATACTTTTATATCGTCAGCAAACAATAGCATCTTACTGTCATTTGGTATTGGTATATCGTTCATATAGACTAGGAACAGTATTGGTCCAAGCACTGAGCTTTGTGGAACACCGCTAGTGACATCGATTTTCTTCGATAATAGGCCGTCCACAAAAACTCTGATGTGTCTGTTACTGAGTTAATCACTTATCAATTCATGTAGTCTTCCAACCGTGTTTCTTTAGCTTGTTCGAGAGTAATTTATGATCAACTCTGTCGAAAGTTTTCGAAATGTCCAAGTAGCACACATGAATACAGCCCCGCATCTACAACCATCGTCCAATCGTCTAAGCTTGTCTGCAAATTTGTTCGACAAGAGCGATTTCTGCAAAATCCATGCTGGGCAAATACCAAAGTTCTTTCGTTTCCAGATGTCGCACTATTTCTGTGTTTATTATTCGCTCAAAAACTTTTGATATCAAGACAACAATGTCACCGGCCTGTAATTTTTAACTTCAGAACGGCAACCACTTTTGTAAATGGGTGTTATTTGTCCCAGTTTCCAGTTTTTTGGCACCACACCAGCTTGTAACAAATTATTAAACATGCAAAATAGAGGTTCAGAGTGCTGCGCAATGCAAGTTTTGAGCAGCTTTGGAGTTATCTCGTCTGGTCCTGGAGATTTGTTTTTTCTTAATTTTGGTTAGTGCTGCGCTACCACTATAGGATAAATTAATACTTCTCTCAAGGTCGGTCGGTCAAATGGAATGAGATAAAGCTACGATCTTAAAAACGATGCAACGATCTCTCAGTCAGCCAAACCGGATCTCGGTCAGAATCAAAAGTCTTGCTTCGAACCAGGAGCTGCTATTCACGTAGGAGATAACAGAACATACAATCCCTCCTTGAGCTATGTTAACATCCGTCAGAGAGGCAGCGTACTGTTAGATATCAAAGTTGAAAAAGATTCCGTTATACGAAAGAGAAACAATTTACTCCTGAGATTCGCCACATCCGGTACGGTTGTCGAGATCCGGGTACCAGAGGGTATACTGTAGGAAATATTCTACCATCCAGCACAAGGTGAATATATCAGGACAAAAATACCAGCTGACTAAAATCTGCAATCACGTCGCCGGGCAACCAGAATGAACAAACCTGTGAACACGTTGCATGTCAATCAACGCAAGTACCGGTAATAGGAATATAAATAGGGAGTTGAGGAAATATTATTATTTTCCTCAAACACTCATTATAATTTTGAAACCCTTCGAATGTGTGATTCTCGATTACGATTAGTCTATTTTTGGTTATATTGTTTTTCGACAGAAACAGTGTATAAATAAAGTCGAGCCGCAGCCAAATCCGTTTAGGTTAAGAGATGGTAAAGCACTTTGTTTGAAAAGTCTGCCTAAGTTCGTGCTACTCGTAGTGCTGGGTCTAGCTAGTCAATGATGACTTATAGTGTAAACATCTTCATTGTTAATCCTTCGGGCAAGTAATAATTTGGGCTTGGTGTGGCACAAATGCAACAGAAGTTATCCATTCATTCATTCGTGCGTGGAGTTTATTATATCAACCGTTTGTTAAAAGTTGCAACAACAGAATTTGCTGGTTGACACCAGCTCTCACATATGTGCGGCTAACACCGAGCAAAAATGATTGGCTATTGGTAGTGACCAGCATGCTGAACCACGCTGTAGGCTCACTACCATTTCTTTTTTCTCTCTCACATTTAACAAGGCCTTCGTAACCTGAAATTATCTCAGCCACGTGCAGTCTCTGAGAGTGCTGCACTTCCACTTGATCATAAATACACACAAAAACATACATGCATACATACATAAATACATACATAAAAACATACATGCATACACACACATCCATGCATACATACATACATACATACATACATACATACATAGATACATACTCACATACATACATGCAGACATACATACATACATACATACATACATACATACATACATACATACATACATACATACATACATACATACATACATACATACATACATACATACATAAATACATACAAACATACATACATACAAACATACATACATACATATAAACATGCATAAATACTTACATAAATACATACATACATACATACATACATACATACATACATACATACATACATACATACATACATACATACATAAATACATACATACATACATACATACATACATACATACATACATACAAACACACATACATAAATGCACACATACGTACATACATACATACATAGATACATACATACGT
>JACCGJ010015272.1:0-21952 GCA_013407085.1 Atriophallophorus winterbourni | reverse complement strand
CCATGTAGTCAACGATAGACATTTTGTAAAAAATAACAGGATAGAGAGCTGTACAATAAAATGAGTTAGAAGTGGAGTACGTTGAAACGAATTTTCTCAAATTGTGTGGTCAATACCGTAATTCAATTCAAGATCCAAGTTCTACGTTACCTTTGCATCAGCCTCCGTCTTTTGTATCATTTTTAAAACAAAGCATGTTCAATCTATTAGGACGTATAATAAACGCCAATACTCACATGAATTTAAAGTTTAGAATTATTGTAAAATAAGCATTGTGCACCAAAGTAATGTGTTACTCACATCCCCCGTACTAACACACCACTACGGGTCTCTGGCTGTTTGCCATCATCAGGTGGAGACAGTAAGATTAAGTTCAGTGAGCCTTGACACAGTGGATATGTGATAAACAAAGAATTTTGTACATTTCCTAATTTAGTATTCAGGATTGTCTGCTATAATTCATGTACTAGAAAACCTATGTTGATGACGAAACCTACTCAATCAAAAATGAAGACACACATTTGATTATATGATTTTTAATTATCTTTAAAAGCAGAGGTAAATTTAAAAACCTCGACATAAACTCACTCAAAATTACGGTCAACACATCTTTTCAAAAAAGAAAATGCAATCATAATTCAGTTGATAAGGGAATGCTAAATATTTTGGAAAAATATTCGCTCATCACACAAATTAACAAATCAAAACACTTACAAATTCTATAGTGCGTTACTCAAAAGCGTATTCAACACTTTACTCTTCTATCGACTACTACTCACTTGTATCACCATTCTCCTTGTCACCTAATTGGAAAAAATAAACGTTAAAAACTTTTGAATTTATCCGAACAATTTTGCACAATGATGCTAACTGATTTAGTAGATGAAGAATTTTTGCAGCTGTGCTAAGCTCACTTGCAGTAATGGCATTTATAAATCAAGCGATCTATATGAACTACCAGTATCCCAAAGCAAATTCTGGTCCTTGCATTCATTTGCACATCTCAGCGCAAGATGCCATTCTTGCTTATTGAATAATATAAATGTGTCCAGTTGGTGTCCTTTTGGTTGTCAAACCGTTTTAGTACTAGGATGTGTGTTAATAGAAAAGCATTTGATACGAAAGGTTTAGCGACTTAAGGTATATTTTAAGCATATATTTGAATAGTGAGCTAGCGTTTTTCATCTGTTTTTTTGTGAACAAACTTGCTGGGATCACTCTACTCAGATTGGTTGTTATCGCTTGTTCTAATCGCACATACGACTGATGTAGGCGTTTGAAGGAATATTTATTTCAATATTTATTATTCATTTTGGAGCGGGGCTTTTGAATCGGCCGTGCTCAAAATTAATGTTTTCATACATTTTCATTTTTTCAGTCAACACGGAACCTTTGTTTTTGAAACGTTTTAACATGTCGCGATGTAAACAAAGGACGTTTAATGCCCCGCACGCTTTAAATGCTGCGCAATATTGTTATTTTAAATGATGGGGAATTTGCTGCGCCGGTCAGAAAAATGCGAAAGAAAACTTATACATGGGAGTTTAAAAATCGTGCAGCCTGACTTTTCACCAACTTCCATCACAAAGCTTAATGCCTGCAGACGAAACCGAAGCTGTTTTGAATTTGAATGTGACTGGCAATCTCAAATTTTCCCATCAAAGTTTGACGTCTCTCTTATTCATATTAAAAATTGGTGTTTAAACTAATTTGATTAGCTGAAAATTCGTTTTAACGAATAAAGTTTTCTTCTTCTTCTTCTTCATTCTTAAGCGGGGAGAAATGTACTTAAAGATAATCAGTTTGCAACACTCAACAGACCTAGTAGCTGACATTCTTCAAAATGACAACTTTCCAGTGAAGTAATCGTTTTTCATTTGTGTTTGACGTGATTGACCAGAAGACAAAATGATTGCAATGCTTTTTAGTCACATATAAATTATGTTATTAAAAATATAAGTATTAAAAATAAAACTTTTGCTAGTTGATCGAAAAACCTATATTAATGCTCAAACATTTGATTTCGTGACAATTATTACTGTTCAAAAACTCGCATGAAAAATTTACACATTTTAATTGGTTTTGTTTTAGGTCATTTTATTAATGTTATATCCTTATTCAATCAGTTTTGAGAACTTTCTTTTGTTATACAATTGCGCTTGTTCGCCACAGTTGGTTAAGTTTTGTACAACCAACATGTTCAATCACCTGAGTTCCTACCGTATGAGTGCAAACCGGTCGTGGGGTGTGTGCATGTGTGATCGAAATGCAGACAAATGATTTTTATTTTGTAAACATCCGTCAAACTAAGCGTATTTTAGTTGCGCGGAAAATACGCTCAAGATAATTAATTCAGTTTGTAGGTTACTACTCAACTTTGATCCTTTGAAATACCAGAAGGTTTAAACGCGACAGTTCAAGTTGAGTCCAAAAAAGTCTTATAATAGGTAATTATAAAAATGTTATTTAATCCACATTTCTTGCTGTATGAATTCATCTTTGTGTTTTTAAAACTATGTCACTATGTTATATCAACGTCTAAATGTGTACGGTTGGTTTCGCCTCTCTGCATTTAGTTAATTATGACGACAGTATGGAACTCGAGGCGTCCATTTTAGACAATGGAACTTCATCTTTGTAATGGTGGATAAGTAGTTCAAGATTTCATACTTGAAACAACGGGTAATAATATGGACAAATATCATTTTTTGGATCTTCAAATTACGCAATATATCTGAACAATCTTAGAATTTCTCTCCGTTATTTGGAACCAAATTGCGTGGCACTTCATATATGCGAATTGATGCTGATGAGATGTTCATACACATTTAGTAATTCTATGCCAAATTTATAAATTTCACTGATGACTAGTTTTCTTTGGAATGCACTCCCCGAAACTCTTGTCATTGCTCCCAGCGTCGAAACGTTCATTCGAAATTTGGATACTTATTTGTTGCATAACGATTTAACGACACCTGTGTATTGACTCATGGTAAGTATTCAAACGAACTATACTTGACATTACTTGTTTATTTTATACCTTTATCCTAAACGAATATTTACTATGATATGGTAATTGTGAAGCAGTGCTTTTTGTGATTATAAATTCTTGAATCTTGAATCTTGAAGTGTAAACTTACCGTTACTCGAATCTTCCTCTGTTGATAAACGGAAGGATTTCAATTATAAATTGCTAAAAGCCAGGGCCATTTTATATTTAGCATAATTGCAAACTCCTCTAAAATCATTTTCATATTTTCAACATATCACAAAGAATCAACGGAGATCAGCAGCTACCAATTTTAGAGTAAATTTAGTCGTTTGCTGAGTAATTAAAATTAGGTCTAATATTCAAAAATACAATACAACAACAATATACAACACTATTCACTTATTTAATTTTCAACTGTCGTGCTTTCACGCAATCTCCAACTTTTGTTGCCTGGACCCCATGGCTTCAAAATGACATGTCACTATTGGGCATATATCGCAGAGCCTAAAGTTGGTCATTGGGCTCGAAAAACCTACCCTTCGCTGACCGACTAAGTAAACTGAAGCTGACGACACTTGCACAAAGGAGACTGCGAGCCGACCTCCTCCTCACATGCAAATCATAACAGTGTTTCCCACCCTTTGGATATACTATTTCACGACGAACATCCAGCAACAACCGCGGTCACAACGCAAGTTGGAAATTACCCCACTCCAATCGGAACTGCCGCAGGTATTTTTTCTGTGCGTATTTGTTTCGCTGGAATTCTGCCAGCCAATTTGGTAAGCTCAAACACTTTTTCTATATTTAAATTAAAACTGGACGATTTCTGAGGAGCCAATCCAAATTATGCCCCGAACTATTTATAATCTATCGTTATCAGAATTATTTTGATTTTAAAATTTTTCTACACACATATACACATATACACTTGTACCTATAGTTCAACTGCATGCTTATTGTAAAGTACTTGCTTTTTCAACCATAAAATCTCGAATCTTGAATCTTGAATCTTGAAAAAATGTCACATCATTAGGAAATACATAATTGAGTTGTGACATGTAGTCACTACAATTTCTTGTCGATGGAGACAATTTTCATTTATTCTGGAGTTCCTAGTACGAAACACATTGTCGTTGCTAAATTAAACAGAAAAAAGATTCCATGTATATCATATAAAATGGCCATAAAATACTGTGACAGATTATCGATTAATTTTGAATGGGAAATGTCTTTCTAAATTTTGAGCATTAATGTTACTCAAAGCAAACATGACACTGTTCGCTCTCATGCACTGATAAGTAAAATTTCTTTGTTTTAATATTGGTCCCGAAGAATGTAAAAATGGCTTCCAAATGTCTGATTGGATTTAGTGAAAGTTTGAGTACATGTTCAATGTTATACAGCGTTTATCTGACCATAATACTAAAGCATTCAACATTCGAGCATTAAATATAGTAAAATTTATGTTTAGAAATACATTTTAAAAGTTCCACGTACTTTTTAACTTGCTGAGCAAAGCTAGACATGTAAAAGCAAAATTTAATTACATTTTGAGTATATGTGAGACGGTTAAAAATGTTTATCAAAAATCAATAATTATATACAAAGCGTTATTTGTAGATGAACTGGCGAAATCAATGTAAATTTGACGCTGGAAACGTTATATTAGTACAAGGTTAAACATTAGACGGATATAACATTAACATCAAATCAAACAAACATTTTAATGAACATTGTATAAAAATTTTGGATATAATTGAAGTGTTTAAACATATTTTAATATTAGATATTTCTCACTCAGAATGTTTTTCAAAAGACCTGAAAAGTTTGTTTAAAATATTTCGTTAGCAGTATTCAACACAACAGGGTAAAACAAGAAATCGTATCGAATTATCAAGCTCTACTTGACATCCACATGATAATTTTGTCATATATAATTGAACACGATCTGTGAGAACATGAAAATTAATTGCCAAGTTTTTTAACCTGATGTAGGCGATCTATGCGAAAGGAGTTGTCGTTGACCAGTGGGAGAGGATTGAGATTTTTCAGAATGAACTAATTCCGTTTATTTTTCGATTTAATAAAGTTTGGCACGAGAGTTGCTATTTTGCAGATAAGCTGAAAGATCTCGTGTTAGTGACTTCAAATTCTTAATTTTGATTTCTCATTTTCCACTCTTTCGTATATCATAAACCTAGTAGGTTTATTGTCAAATAAAAGATGGCAAAAAGCTGTAATTTCGATGCTTTTGTGAGTACTGGTGGGCATTGTGCACGAATGTGCAATCGTAGGGTAATATTTTACTAGTTGTTGGTCTCCTTCGGTCTATGTCGACCATAGATGTACATCACACGCGCATGGATTATCATGTTCCACAGCTTTTTAAATGACTAAACAGTCCGATTCGGGAGGAACAATCTCTCCCGCAGCGCTAGCGACGATGGTCAAGGTAATTCAAGGTAATTCAAGGTTTTTATTGGTTGTATTGTTTTAGTTACACGTCGGCGGCATGATCTGCAATCAACAGCCAAATGGTGTATCTGCTCCTTCCCTGCTTGCAGACGACGCTTCACACAACGCCTTTAACGTGATCGGTCAAGAGCAAGTTTTTCCCAACTCCCACGGGTCGATGCCAAGAGCTTTCATATCTCTTTTTCAAACGTCCTTTTACTGCAAGTGCGGTCTGCCCAATGGTCGACTTCCTAACTGCAACTCACCATGGAGTAGATCTTTCGGAATACGAACATGTTCCATTCCTTAGACGTGACCAAGCCACCGCAAACGGCGCTGTCGCAATAAGGTGAACAAGCTCTGTAGACAAGCTTTTGAATGCACTTCAGCATTAGTCACTCTGTCCATCCACGATATGTTCAAGATAAGACGGATGCTTCGCAGATGTAAAGACTTCTGTACTAACATCCTGCTTAATTGATGGGCCACTGATAGTGAGTAGCAGGCTGAAATACGCTGGAGTCTTACCAACATTTCTATTTTGTTTTCCATGCCTGTCTAGTCCTGGGCTTTCATACATGAACATCGGATTTGGGAAATACATCAATCCACCAAACTTGAACGAGAAATTCACAATTTATCTCAAACAATTCACCATATGTTCGCAAATATTTTAGGTACAAAGTGTTATATAGATCAGCGATGAATCTTCACCGATTTTATCGAGCGGTTGATTGCTTTATCACATGATTTCGGATAACATGACAACACCAGCCTCAAGCACAACGCCAAAATGGCCGAGCACGACAATCACTTACTTCTAATTATTCGGGTTTCAAGGATAATGGATGAAAATTGTTTGTGTGACAATTTTCTCGTTAACATCAACAGATTGACAAGGTGTTGTATAGATAGTAAACGAACTATCGATTAATCACCAATCAAGATCGATCGTGAGTTCAAATTGTGATTTTCGCTCACTGTGTGATATTCACTCACTCGCGCACTTTGTGATATTCATTCATTCGGCCAATACACCAGTTCAGTTACGGTTGTGTTCTGTCGAACCCACGGCTGGACCAATAGTAGCAAGTCACAGATATAACACAAGGTCAGCCTCTATCGAATGATATGCCATCGATAAAGGCCGATCAAAGGAATCCTTCGTTGTTAGAGCTTGAATTGAACCGCCCGGCATAATATCGTTTGACAAATCTAATCCTGGTGACAGACAGGTCAGATATGTTTCAAGGCTGTGTGTGCTTACACGATTTGCCCATATGAGTTCGATGTGTGTTTTGTTTTGGTCATGTGAGTTACACAGGTGGACCTCATGAATGAATCAGGGCAAATTCGTCAAGGGGGCGTGATTAAGGTTCAGCTGCTGACCCGAGAATTGGTGCTAAGAGACGAGGTGTTGGCCAGGGGCCACACGATGACCCGTAACAAATGAATTTTGAAAAATTAACCGGAATTCATGCGATCATTCAAGTCAGGGTGTGCGCGTGTGATTCATGGAAGCTAATAACCGTTATGTTTTTTACATTATAACATTTACATCACTTGAAGACACAAAGTAGGGGACTGTTTGCATGTGAAAAGAAAAAAGGCCTGTGGATCATGCCAGTCGTGTGTTTTCTGTGTGTGTGATAAAAATGCATGCAAATGAGCCTTTTGTACAGCATTAAATTTTTAACTAGTCGACACGAGTGTAGTTCTGCTGTTAGATGAATCGGATTAGTTTGCATTAAATTCATGGGGGGAAAAATAATTTATTGCACAAACAAACTTACTGCCATCGGAATCGTCATTTTCATCTTTGCCTGTGATATTGAAGAACAGACTTTGAGTTCACAGGAAGTAGGAAAAACTATTAATTTTATGCTACACGTTAGCAAGATCAAGCGAGATAATAATAGATTAACACACTTTTCTTTATTCAAATAACTTACAATCACTTGTATCTGTTTCTATAAAAAAGATAATTACAAGAAAAAATGTGTTACTGAAAGTTTAAATTCATTAAGCTTTGAGAATCTATTATCAGAGATATTGAGCAGTTTTTTTTTTCACTAATCAACAAATGATATATCACATTTCGTTTATCTGGATTTTCTTAGTCTAGCATAGGGCTGATTTTCTCAGTGTTCTAACAAACGTTCTGAGCAGATGGCCTGACATCATTTTCTAAAAATATTGCTAATTGTAATATGAACTTCCAATGTGGACTGTTGTGATAAACTTTGTGAATATTTCGAGGGACTTGGTACTGATGAGTAGTCGCAAAACATAATGAACAAACACTCCAAACACTCATGAACAACAATGCCCGTCAGATTTAATCGGTGTTAGCCTACACTGTATCTGATGGGAAGACCTGACAAGGAGATCAGATCGGTTGGAGGACCACAACAGATGTTGCTGACTCCTTCTTGAGTGGTGGGGTATATAACGCTACTCAAATGTACCAGTCTGGAGAAACATTCATGAAAGCTTAATCGCGATCGGTCAAACGGTGGACGGTAGCTCAGGCCGTCTGGCGTGAGACTACGATGGTGAAGGTCCTCGGTTCAAATCAGACCCAAGACATGATATGCACTGCTAATGAGCTCAAATATGAACGAAACACGAGTCCAGTGAATCCAATGTGGACCGTTGTGATACACTTTATGAATATTTCGAAGGATTTGGTACTGATGAGTAGTCGCAAATCAACATGAACTTCATATAACATGAACGTACTTTTCAATTTACTCAACAGATCTGAAATAATATTAAGAATCACAAAAACGGAAATATTTTCATCTCAATTTACGAGATGTTTTTTTTAAAATGCAAGTATCGATTTTTTACGAATATACATGATGGGAATCACAGTCTAATTACAAAACATATGAATAATTATCCTGAACCATGACATATAATAATACATATAATATTAACGAGGTGAATTTGAGAGCTGTAAGACAATAGCAGATGCACATTTTTAATATCGTTCACACTGTAAACATAATTTCAGGTCGGAAATAATCAATAATTGAAAGATCGCGGATTTGAGTAGATCTTTCTATCCTTCCTAACGTGTCCATAGCTCAAAAAGAGACGGTTTGCATGATACCAAACGTTATCTGAGAACCGATTGGATACGAGTTCACTCTGGATGTAGGCAAGCGAAATGCGCTTAAACTTCATCTCCTTAACTGTCATACGTTATAAACCACTTGATCGATTATTGTGAGTTGCTAAATAAAAACTCGAACATCTAGCATTTTGATGCATTACATGTCGGTAATTATTGACCGTATATTCTCAACATGAGTAACCCCAAGTTGGCTGTAAAGACAAAGATTATGATACACAGAAAAAGCGTAGGAAATGCTTTATTTTCCAGCAGTGAGTCCTTGACCATTCACTCAGAGAAAGAACGGAAGCTGAATTATTTATTATCAAAAGAACCTATTCCATGTTCCACATATCGCGGATGGATAAATTAACGAATACCAAAGTGTTTTGTAAAGCTGATCAACAGATTTTGTTAACTCGTCTATAACAGAGCCACCCACGCTGGCAAAAACGTGCGTTTGTATTTCAAAAGATCTAATATAAGGTGAGATCTAATCTGGAATTCAGTCTTTAAGCATACCGCACTTGAGGCACATAAATGATTGCAAAAGAAATAAGAAAGCACTCAAACTGACACTCTGATTTGAGATGAACTGGAAATGTGTCTACTCAAATTAAAGGCACAGTGTAAAGTGTCGTGTCGAAGATGAAGAAAATCAGATACGGCTATAGTCTGCTGAATGCAGGCGACGAGGCCGGCCTACCGAGTAATGCCTATCGCTGTGAGCGTTGCGTTAGAGATTGTTCCTCGGGAATCGGTCTAATTAGTCACTCGAAACGCTGTAGAACAATTAACCATCGTGCGCTTGTGATGTACATCCATGGTCGTCATTGACCGAATGAATCCTCTAACAGCGAGTTCCAAGTGTGAATCACTATTCACTGTATGAGTTTTGAAAACGTAATAAACTTCCAACCAAAAACACGAGGGCCCCGATTCGCTAAACACCTTTGAATCTGGGCGTGAGGGAAATTCGTAAACTGTCTGCAGTGCGAGGCTGTTAATAAGCGTGCATGCAGCGTACTCAGATTACTCAGACGAGTTGTTTAAACGTTTCTCATCGCACACATTGTCAAAGGTAATCAATACATACATACTTCTAGTTGTTTGACAAGATGTATTGTAAACGTTATCACGCTCGATTTATCACGAGGCAACTAAAACGGTTACGGGATTGTATAATCTACACCTTGAGCAGAGACTCTGTACACTTGGATTGTACACTCTTGAGCGCAGGCTCATCCGAGCTGGCTTAATTCTGACATATCGAATAATTCATACGTGGTTCGATCCACTTAGTCACCTATTTCAACTTCGGTTTCAATCTACCAACCCTTTGTCGCAGTCTGACCATTCAAATTACAAATTAAACTCTATCCTTAACATTTACGCAGTCCGTGTATGCTTTTGTGGAACAGCTTACGCCAGAAATGTTTGAATATTACTGTGCTGGCCACAGTGTACTGAAATTAAATAGTGATTCATTCTTATGCACATACTTTGAAAAACAAATACACTGAATCATATATACCCGATCGAAGATTCATCTATTCATGTCACAAGTGGAAATACGTTTGCTTCTCAGTTGAAACACATGTATGCATTAAATTTGTTTAACTTTCATACAAATATCCTATGTTATTGTACACCTATTTGCTCTTATCTTGAATATTAAACCAGAGATTCTATATATCTTAATGTTGAATATCCTTGTGAATGACATTCAACACAACAGTAGACAAAAATTTCAATTGAACAAAATATCAGCATTCGGTATGAATCAGAAAAATTTAAATGTAAATTTGACACGAGATTGCAACTTACTCAGAATTGATTTAAGCCAATCTGGAGAATTTGCATTTAATGAATATTAATATACTTAATTTCGGGATATACTGTAGGATTTACAATCAACAGTTTGATGTTTCTGAATCTATTTAACGCATTATAGCATGATATGTGTTAATATTATACAATGTGAATTGTAAGAACTTGTACGTTATCAAATTTCTTTAATCAATGTGAATCCCGAATTCAATAAATTATGAATCAAGATACCAACGTGTCAGTTTTACTGAAAATTTCATCTAATACTATGTTACAAAAATTAAATTTCGAAAATTTCAATAATTATTCCGAGGAATACAATTTATCTACAACGATAAAATATATTTGAATAAAGTATTTGTTATTCGAATTTCCATGAATTTTCAAGACAATATCAGTTCTCGATTGATCTGGATTTTATGATGAATACACTGTTCACCTCAACATTGAGGAGAGATACCACAAGCTGATGCACCGCCGAAAAATCGCTATGCTCACGTATCCCGCACTTGAAATTCATCCTAGAATAATATATACTCATCAAATCTCACTTTGAAGTCACTTTGTAAATAGCAAGCTACAACAGATGATAGAGCGGATAATGTTCTAATTTTCTGAACGTAGATCATGGAAGAACATGTTATTTAACGCTCACAATGGAGGCATTGTGTGAAGTGTCCTCTGCAAGCTGGGGAGGAGGAGCAGATACAGCTCTTGGCTGCTAAAAGCAGATCACGCTGCAACTGGCTCCCTACAACCGAGTTCTGCGTATCGTTGCAAGCGCTGCTGGAGAGATTGTTTCTCCCATTCGAAAAGCTGTAGAACATGAATATCCATGTCATCCATGTGATGTGCATCCAGGGTCGACATATACCGAAGGAGTCCAATAGATTATGCGATCAGCGTGCAACTTCCGTCAAGAATCAAGATTTATGGTACTGCCTAACGCTGACAGGGCCGCGGGAGAAATATTTCGTTACTGTTAAGTAACCCGAAACGCGTTGGTGTGTGAAACCGTCACACGGTTTTCGAAATGACCAAAGAAGCCCAAAAGCAGTTTATGTACGACATGGGAAGGTATCATGTGATTTACCTTAGTTCATGCAGATGGCTTACACTTGCGATGAGCAAACTCAAAATAGTATGTGAATTTTGTAACATTTATTCCAAGTGCTTTAATTACTTCAAACCAAATCCAACATCATTTTAGTCCGTATATCGTATCACATAAAACGATACAAAATAATTTCATTAAATTACTCAAACAATAATTTGTTTTTAAAACGAATTTTAAATCCATAATTTATTGGCTAAATTAATGAAGGAAAACAAATATTTAATAAAAAACCTAGAATAGATCACATACTTTTATCAGAGCTTTCCGAATTCGCTGTGGATAAAAAAATCAATTTGTTTAAGCATTCAAATCTTTTGTATTACAGTTTAAATTTGCTGTACTTTTCACGGGTTTCAAGAACGTCTGTTTTGCAGTTCGAAATAAACACTTCATGAATATTAGAGTATTATTCCTAATTATAGAATTAGGAATACTGGTAAATTGGGTTGATTTAGATCATGATAAAGCCTTCCGATGCATTCCGATAAGCACATTGATAGATAATGCACTAACTTAGAATCTGAGGTTCCAACTATGCAAATTATATATCGTCATGCTAGTACAAATGCGAACGGCATCAGCCAAAAGCGATACAATGAGCGAATCCAAGCCATAAACTTATTCAATTATCCCCATTTCCTCTCCAAGGAAATTTGATTTTGGTTTGCATTATCCGTACTACTGCAAATCGAGCTCTAAAATGATTATTTTATCTACAGATCTCGCATAAGACACGAGCTCACACATTAACACTACTGTAGATCGCATTATTTGTTTGGTAGGTACAATCTACCCGATTATATTGTAAAATCTCCAAATTAAAACATATTTAAGGTAAACGTGATGCGTTTATGGCCATAAAACAATGCATCGAAATAAACTATAAATCCCGACTCATGGATCTTCCCCCCTGTGCAATCGAATACAATTTCTGACATTGATTTTTACCTTTTTCTGGAACCGCTCAGTATGCAAGCAAATCCTTTTTGATATTATATTATTCGTAGATCCCAAATTAATCTGTAAACCTTTCTAATATTCTGCATTATAGACAATTAAAATGAAATTGAATTACAATAATCAACCAAAATCTGAAACATAATATAGTTTTGATGGTTTTTCGTGTAAACCTTATTCAACATTAGCAACGCTGCCCATATCCTGTTTATTATTGCTTTTCTTTTTTTCTTGGCATGCGAATCCTGACCTCACTGTCCTTATCTGAAGAAAGCAATCGGTCGGATGTTAAATATCGATAAGAATGGGGATTGTTGACGTAAAAATTGTCTGTGAGGAAATCTTACGACACAATCCAAATGTTCTCTCTCATCATGAAACCAAAATCAATGTTGTTTGGTCGATTATATAGCGCATAGAAGATACGTTTACAGGGAATTGTGTGCTGGAATACGGACCTTAGGCAGTGTATGCATGTACATCATTGGATGATATACGACTGAAATTATTGTATTCGCATGTGTGATTCAAGGGTACACTTGCACAAAGGAGAATGAAAGGTGATCTCATTCTCGCATACAAAATACTTAATACTGTTTCCCACCCCATGGATATATTATTCCACCTTCGAACTTCCAGCAACAGCCGTGGCCATGGTTGCAAGTTGGGAATAGCACATTCCAAACGGAACTGCGGCAGGTATTTTTATTTGGTGAGTGTGAGCTTTGTTTGGAATTACCTACATGCCGATTTGGTAAGCTCAAACAGTTTATCTATTTGCAAGACGAAATTTGACATCTGTACGTATGGATCGACTCTGTGGTCATTTTAAAGTTAATAACTCTTTCAACCATAAATTTTGAATCCTGAATCTTGCATCTCAAATACTTAGCATTGAAATAGTTTTAATGTCGGAAATTTGTTTTATTCATCAAGTAATAAGGAGAAACGAAAATTACGATCATCGGATAAACATTTTCATAAATGATCATTCGCGAGTACAATGTTGAATTAAGAATGCAAGCAATTAACGCGAATGTATTATATGTATGTATATATAGCAATACATTGATGTTATTAAGAACGCATAACTCACAACTCGAGGTATCGTCTTCTGCGTTTAATTAGGGAAAATAATTCAAAGTTTATTTATTTTACTCCATGTTGAATACTTAGAAATTGTACATCCAATTTCAAGCAGGGAAAAATTGACTGTGTTATTTGATGGATGAATAAAAACTGATATAAAATAAGTAAGTCAAGCTTAAAGACACTGGCTCATTACATGTAGCTTGTACTTCATATATTTCAACGAAATATATATATATATATATATGCGATATTTGATTTTTTAAAATATACCTATATTACTTATGTGTTGCTTACATCCCCTGAAATAACACTTCACTAACGGTTTCTTGCGGTTCGCCGTCATCAGGTGGAGACAGTAAGATTAGGTTCAGTGAGCCTTGAAACAGTGGATAAATGGTAGACAAGGTTATACTTGAATTCCACTGTTGCACAGGGTTCGCACAACGAACAACGAATCACTATGTGATTCTGTGTTTGAACATCCTGGTTCGTTGTACGAATACTATGCAACAGAGGCATTCACGTATAACCATTTATACCTACTTCAGTTTTTCGTAAAATCACTAAATTCGTTTAAATATCTTATTTTCTAATGAATTCATGTAATCGGCTTCTCAAACTCAATTTTATTATAAGGTTTAAATGATATATATATATATATATATATATATATATACAGATAGATGAAAACAAAATGTTTCTTATTAATGCTCTAATATCAAAAACTCACTCTTGCTCAAGTTGATCAGGGTTTCTAAATAGCGGCGAAAAATAAATAAAAAATACGTAATGCACTGAACAATTATTCGTTAAAATCAGACAGTTATTTTCAAAATATGTTCTGTGAGCTTCATTTTGTTGATTCATTCGAGCGTTTCGTTATTAATCAGTCATTTTGTTGCGCGATTTCAATGTTAGATCGGATAATGGAAATTACCAAAACAGCAAATGTTGTGTCCAATGTAAGCCAGTTTATTTATATGAGAAAATAGTTTTTACTATAACACTGTGAGGAAAATGGATCACTGATCCTCGTCATCCCAACGAGACGTGATACACTGTAGGCGTACTATAGGCTGTTTAGCGGTAAGGTCAATCAATGGTTGGGGGTTGACTACTACTTAATCATGTTCCCTGTCCTGACTATCACCATTTGTCTGACGAAGCTTCTGTGTCAGAAGTGAAACGTTACCCAAAAACTACTCTGACCGATTGCACTCAAATTCCTTTGCATTATGAATACACGATCTGTCCCAAACATATTCCAATCGATTGTATACACGTTCCGTTTGTTTCGAAGGCATTAACATTCACAAATATGCAAAGTGATGATCGTCGAACCAATTTACTCGTCCAATTCAGAAAAACGGCTGTAACTATGTTGTAAAATTCGTCCTATTCGGTTCACAGCAGCTGACTAGTAACATTTTGGAACAGATATATGTGATGTATCATATTATAGTAAGTTCGTTCTATTCGAGATAGATTTTTTGAAAATCATACCATGAAAAATTAAATATTGCATGCATTTCTATCACATAAAAAACGACAGTGGCATACAAGTGCAACATGTTATCTTTTATTCCACTCTCTTAAGGATCATGATAATAATGTCGCAACGTGTTGAGTGCAAACAGCACAATACCCGTCGTGGTGTGTGTGTGTGTGTGTGATGACATACATGCAATTGAGCTATGTAGTTTAGGATCATAGGCTTAACAAAGTTTACCTGTGTTTGGATATATGTGATTGAATAGATTGGTCTTGCAAACAGTGACGAACAAGCCAACTTGTTTTCCATTTCTCTACTGCTTAAATAACATGTAAATCCTCATCCTACTGTCCCTACCTGCTGATTGCAAACAGCACAAAACCGGTTACACGGTGTGTGTAACGTAAATGCTGGCAAATTATCATAGGTTCAACCCCATCTTCCTGTGTTTGGACACATGTGATTGAACAGGTCAGTCGTACCAACCTTACCCAACAGTGTCATACGAGCGCAACATCTTTACCATTCTTCCACTGTTTCAAGCGCATGAAGATTCTGATCTTACTGTCCCTACCTGATGAGTGCAAACAGTGTTTATGTGATGGAGCTAATGAATAAAATCAATGAGCGTGCGAATACATTTGTGTGATATAACTGAATGTTGCCTTACGAAAAACGCAATAGTAATCAGATGATGTATGAAATCTAATCTAAGACTTCATAAAATTTCAATCAATTGTAATCATCTTTCGCAAATTTGTAAAAGTTGGTGGTTGCTGTGGTTAACATCGGTGTTGTACAAAATAACTAAATTTCCAATAATTATTCTATGAAAATGTACGCAGATAATTGTAATATTTCCTGTGCATGAGTGTTTAATTAAACCTCCAATTTATTTACCTTCCTCGACAAGCATATATTAATCAGAAAGTCAATGCATATTTAGTAAAAATGTATAGAACCGCACGCGAGTTATGTGTAATTGGAATAATTGAATAATTGGAAATTTAGAAAAATGCTCCTCGAACTTCAAATAATTTAAATGTAGGTTGCAATTACAGAGACAACAATTTGTAATAATTTTTGATTGAGGTTGACACAATATCATATACAATTCATAGTTACGTTCGACATTATCTCATGAGCAAAAATACTTTTACTTACTCAGTAAGCTACCCAGTAGTTCTACATGATAAAAATTAGGATGCAATTGAGTTCAAAAAACAAATAGAATTGAAAATTATTGAAATAATAAATCATACAGGATTTGATCAATATTCAGCTCTGGATAACATCAAACAATTGAGCTACATCCATTATTTAGATTTTTCCGGGAAGTTGCAAACATTCTCGCAAAAGCCTAATCTATGATAAAATTGTGATCGGATTCATCAGAGGCTTCTAAACGCGTGAAAGTATTGTGTATCTCACATAAAAGTGGCGTCAATTGAAGAGTTTGTTTAATTTTTATCAGCTATTTTAAAAATTATTTGAAATTTTTTTACTCCATCTATATTCTAAAGACAAACTTACAAAGTTGTAACCATTGATATAATGCACGATCCGAATTAAATCCGCATTATTTTAGCAATACAATCGGACGTTTAATTCGTTTTTGGTACTATTGAAAATCAGTCATTTTGCACTACATCTTAGTTTTGTGGAAATTCAGAATTTTGTATTCAAACATAATCCTTTGATTTTTGAAAGGTAGATGATGTTGGACATAAGAAATAACGTTATATACGATTGCTCTTCATAATAACCGCGATTTAGCACACAAATCTAGTCATATTTTTGCAAAAAACTGAGACGAACGCGAAAAATTGCAATAAGATTTTAAGTTCATGCGGATCCTGATCATAATCTTCCTACCTGATGAGTTCAAACAGCTTGAAGCCGGTCCTTAGTTGTGTGTGTTTGAAATGCATGCAAATGAACATTTTAACTTTATAAGTTGCTCTTAATTTCCCCTTCAGTTACACCCAACGTCTACCAAGCTCTTGATCAACGCTGAGTCTGCGATATTATGAACTATGGGCTTAACAATGTTTTGAGTTTGATAGTTACAGCAATTGAAATATCACCATAAACTAGATATTGTAGAGTTATACTCAATTTGAAGCAGTTGATTGCATCTTACTATAGTATAAAATCAGTTGTGTAGATATTATCTCGAACCATTTTAAATATAAAAATAAAGCTTAGACTAATGTTTAGTTTACTTGATGCAACCGTTGAATCTGGAAGGCATACAAGATAGAATGGAATTTAAATAACCGTGGAAGAAAAATTATATGAAATTCAATTAAACATTCAGTATTACAATATGAAATATCGTTTTGTGACTATTCATCCGTTTGAACAATTCTAAACGGTCCACATTAGAAAATCTGGACCGGAGTTTTACTCAAAGTTGACATCATATGCAGTGTATATCCTCTGCGTTGGGTTAAGAACTACGCGAATGAAGTCGCCACAATAACTCAAAATAATATGTATTAATTTACATTTTACGATGTCTATGTGTTCAGCTTGCAGCATTATTAAAATAAACTGTATTGAGCCTTTGGGATATATATAGTATTTAGTGAGCACATTTTAATGTTTTAGGTCATCGTTTTTCTCCGAGCTGGTATGGTTGATCGCGGAAGTTTCGTCTCCAAATAAGATGACATTATATGCGTAACTTCTTTTGAAGTTCCGCATATCATAAAACAACTATGACATACAATCGCGTAACTAAGCTACAGGTTTCGAAACTATTTCAAAGATTTTATTGTTACCTAAGCTCAACAATTTTTTATATATCAATCAATCTATTTCGTTATCTATCACCCAACTGCTAGCTATCTTTCAATCTATCGCCCTAATTTTTCCCATTTGTATACTTTCATCTATCTATCCATGCATCGCGGACTTATCAAAGTAATTCAAGGTCATTTAATTTTTTTTCGAGAAATGATATAAACAAAATATGTGCTCACTGTTATCCGAGGATCCTGAGTTACCTTGTAAACATAAATGGTATAAAATCTTTATTATTTAAACGTGATTTTAAAAAAATACAAATCTATGGATTTACATAATAATAAAAATAAAAACTTTCTGTACATTTTAAACCATATAATAATATTGCATTCTCTATGCTAAATTTGATAAACAACCAGGGTAATTTTGTCTGGGCCTATAAGATACATTTGTCTGAACTAATAAAAACCTTAGACTGACCCTTTTACTGAACCGTTCAAAACGAACTTACCAGAAGAGGCCCCACATTGACCGATACTGTCTGGAACAATTATTAATAATAGATTAATTACAAAATACAATGAAATAAATAGTAAAAATTGATATATTAATATTGATACGAGTAATGGTAATAAAATCAGAACTCGCTCAATTACAAACAAGGCTAGTCTTCTGGACATTTTTACTCTTTAGATTAACGACGAAATATAGTTGACCTTTCTATGCTGATTTATCAACTTTCATTCTCATATTCACAAAGACAAAACGGTTAAATCAAATTAAGCAGTAATAACATGCGTAATTCACTCGGCATCTGTCATGTAAATCACATTTCGTGAAATGCGATTTTGCGTTATTGGATCTTCTAATCGGAATTCGGAAAATTTTTATTTAACTCGAAATTTTTAAAGCAAAATTATCAGTGTGAAATTTGTCGACGAATGCAGATACAATATTCTGTCGCACATATATGAGTCGATACAATTTTTAGAAATATATTTTTTACAAGAGATTTCCCTTACTGAGTACAATGAAATGTTTTATCTAATGACCATTGAAAAAATTGAACCAAATCCAAAAAATATGACTAATATTCAAAAATCGCATATTTAATTACGTTTAAATCGTTACAAAATACAGTAAAAGTTGATTTTAAGTAACACATGCTTCTATAATCCCGGAAAACATGTGAATAAGCGCAATTGAAATTCGACATCACGAGAAAAGACACATTTATCGGAAGTTACCTTTGGATGATGTAGCTGAAAATTATATGGGAATAAAATCTTCGTTGAAAAGTGTGGTATAAATTGATGATACGTATATCAGCATAATCGAAGTATGAAAACGAGGTATAGATAAACCAACTTTTCGGTCATAAATGATCAGTGAACTCGTAAACGTCTTGCGAACGTATTCAGCAACCATATATTTGCAGAAATCACGTTACTCATGAGTAGTATTAAATGATGTTAATAAATTGCGGTATCATTTATTCACAAATTTCGGATTTGCTTTTCAACATATTCGAGAATCAGCGAGAAATGGTAACATTTTCCAACTATAACTAAAGCAATAAATGTTCGATACGGAAAATCCACTTGTCTAAAATGTTGAAATTTTATAAGCCTTAAGTTTAGCGCACGAATATCAGTTCGCGCAGAACTAATCATATATTTTTTCGACATGAAATAACTAAGAAATATTTCTACACTTACAAATTAACTCTCATTTTGCGTTTGATATTTTAACTCATAAGTTATACTCAGCGGGAACTGGAAATGGCACAAATGACTTTTAAATTGTCTCATTTGAATTCTTGATATAATCCTTCCTCAATGCAATGTAGTTACAAACACTTTTAAATTAATGTTACATAAATAGCATTTTATTCAAGTTCTATCCGAATGCTTTTCTGTAATCTACGTGATAGCTAGGTTCATAAAGTCTTTACAAGATTAGAGATGTCGAGCAATTCATGATGACGAATTATGACAATAAATCTTTTATGTGAATAAATTCGAAGTAACAACGAGAGCATAAAAATGGGCCACGATTGAATTGTTTACAGTTTAGACAACACTGGCACATAACTTTCAGGATTTACGGATCTAAGTATTGATAGAAATTCTATAGAAAACTGTAATTAAAATTTATTTGTAAAATGGGTCTACGACTGACCTTGGATTACGGAATCTTGGCAACACAAAACCAGAACAAAAAACAGCACAGCAACGAAATAGTTCATATTGGAGCGCATTCAAGATTCACTAAGATACATATTTATACACTCTGTTCAGACATGGTAAGTAATGAATTTTGGAAAAGTATTTTCAATAAATACTCAGACATTCTGTCTGCATTCCAATGTGAATGAAGACTGTTTATCAATCACTATAATTGTTTCAAGTTACGGTTCAGTAACTTGAAGTATCTGCATTGATTTACATTCTGATAAAACTTGAAATTAAAATCATATTTAGAAATCGAAATTTGGTGCGAGAGAATAGACTTGGTGTTCTCAGTAAAATACCTCATTTTGATACTCGTTTGTATACAGAGCTTCCTTCATATTGGGAGTATGTTATAAATTGAAACTCCAAGGTTGTCAAACCTGCGGTGATTTTGCGGATTGGCTCTATTCTCAACGCTGTGCTTTAACTGCATGCGTTTCATGTTTTGGAAGGCATGCGTGGTCCCGTATCACTTAGCAGATCTGATTTAAATAACAGTTAAGTGGTGAATCTTATAAAAACTTGTTTGCTTCGAGTAAGCGGATCTCGTAAGTTCATTTGGTTATTACACATATGAGAGAAAAGCCGCATCTTAAACCTCAAGTGACATATGGGTGTCAGTAGAAAACGAAAACCTCTAGAAGATCACCTGAAGGAAACATTTTGAGACTGTGTCCAGTTAGGCTGCTCGAACATGTATTCAAATTCATCCTTTCCTAAACCGAGGCGATATCCTTTTATAAATTTATCAACCTGGGAGTAAATTGGATTGTATTGATTTCGTGGAGATGTTGTACTTTGGAAATGTAAAACAGTCATATTAAACTATCATGGTGTGCATATAATTACACGTATATATACGGAACAACTCCGCCAAGGACAGTCCCAAGCCCGTTTGAGAAAGGAGGAGGGTTGGGCTTAAGGCTAGCAACCCAATCCCGTAAAACCTACATTGCTACGGAAACGAAGACAACACATCCGTGGTTCGGTCATGTCTGCAGGATGGATCCCAGTACGCATACGAAGGTAGCCATTCACTGGCGTCCGCAAGGTAAACGAAAAGGGGACGGCCGAAGGAAACTTGGCGCAGAACTACATGCACAAGGATTCACGGTGCAGACGGCAACGGAAGCAGCGACAGACCGGAACCACTGGCGCGAAGTTGTCTTCGCCTCAAGTGCCACCCGGCACGGAGAGGGCTGAGTGAGTGAGTGAGTGAGTGAGTGAGTGATGTATACGGAACAGCCGTTTGATTTCGTTAAAAATAACTCAGGTTAAGGTTTAATGTTCCGAGATCTGCTGTTTGCCGACAATGCAGCCGATATTTCTTACTGCTAAAAATACCAAACTTCTGTTTCTATGGGTATGCACAGATTCTAAGGTGATAATTAGCATAAACGAAAGCAAAAATTTGACAAAATGAATGTACCGTTTTCAAAGATCACTGATGAAGACTGTTGTCATGGACAGGTACAACGTTTTAAACGTTGGTTCAACTAACCAGGATGACTTTCTGCTGAATACTAAAATTAATGAACGGATTGACTGCGCATCTGCCATCTGCCCAAGGCAACCACATTTTGGCCGTGTAGCAAATGATGTTTTACAACGCGTACGGCAGAGACTCCTAGAACATCCGCGAACATTTCATAAATAGGAGATTCAATTTCGATAGTTAGACATTTGGAAATCGGCTATCGAACAGGCGGGTATAGCGGTGTAAACACGTTTGCGATCTTTACATAAAAGTGCTTGGTAGTGACCCAACGAGTAGATAAGAACTTGTTATTGGCTGTTCACTTTGAAGAAACCGCGGGAAGTGTAGTGTTTAAGCTGGAGAAGAGGAAGATATTGATCAGGGCTGTTGAGTGTATATCATGCTGACCGCGTGCAAATACCGACAATCGAC
>JACCGJ010015271.1:0-38937 GCA_013407085.1 Atriophallophorus winterbourni | reverse complement strand
TTTTTTTAATATGGATATTCTATTAAAAACATTGAAAAGCATGCGGATCCCGATCTTACTGTCCCTACCTGATGAGTGCAAACACCACGAAACCGGTCGTGGGGTGTTTTATGACGGAAAAGCATGCAAATGAATATTCTGTTTACCTATAATTATGAATCTATCTCTAGTGCAATTATAATATTAATATTTTTATTCACATACTTGAATTATGGAAAGGAAAATTGTATACAAGTAATTGTTTAGTTAATAACAATTTACCCAGAACCTTTTCTAGATGAAGAAAAAGAAATTATTGGTAGTTTTGGTAGCAATTTCATGTATTTTTTGTAGACGACTTTAAATGTTCGCAGTGAAAAATAACAATTCTCTCAAGACAGAAATTATATATATATATATATATATATATATATATTACAATCACTGTAATATTTGATGCATTGCAGATTTTCGAATGAGTAAAAATCCGATTCGGAGGTACAATCTCTCTCGCTGCAGTTTGCAGAATACATAAATAGATACAGGAGGGTTCAAAAACATATACGTAATCGATAAACGAATAATTTAATAATAACGTTTTTATTTTCGTTCAATCACATGAACCAACACTCATGTGGATAAGGTTTAAACCCATGTACGTGAACAAAAAACTCATTTGCATGCATCTCTATCACACAACCCACGACCGGTTTCATGCTCTCTGCACTCATCAGGTAGGGACAGTAGTATCAGGATCCGAATGCGCTTGAATCAGTAAAAGATTGATAAAAAAGTTGCACTTGTATGCCTCTGTTGGATAATGTCGGTTTGACGAACCTGTTCAAAAACATTAGCCCACACTCATGTAGATAGATTTTAAACATAAGACCATCAGTAAAAAATCTCTTTTCCATGCATTTTTATCATAATTAATGCGCAAATGCATTCAAATGAGCTTATTTTAATAATTTTGTTTTAACCTTATGCAGACCAGAGGGGTGGTTATCTGTAGATGGTAAACAGCACGTAAAGGTAGCTAAAGTTAGTTGGGAGAGTATTTTGATTCCAATTTTATTTAAAAATCAACAATTGTCTCATATAAAACGGACCTTCTACAAACGCCACTCTATTGGCCAAATTTCTGGGGATCATTTCGCTAGTTTGCTCAACATCTTCTAATGCTTCTGAATATTTTTGTTATGCTACACATTTAAAACAAATCAATTAGATTCATTTTCTTTCAATCACATGATTCCTTAAAGCGGACAGCTTTTTTATTGGTGTTCACACATAGATTGGCAAGAATTAATAGTTGCTTGAGACTAACAATTCTTCGAACAATATTCGTTCAATTTCTGTTTGTTTGTGAGTTTGGCAAGAATTCTTTATTAACTATTTGTTCGGAGTGCAAATCTTTATATCGCCATGGAATCAATTTCTAAATCATGAGGGAAATGCGTCTAATAAAATTACAGGCTTGCTGAACGAATTAATTTTACAATCCTCTGTCAATCTGAGTATACTTTTTTCGAATATGGATATTCCATTAAAAACATTGAAAAGCATGCGGATCCTGATCTTACTGTCCCTACCTGATGAGTGCAAACAGCACGGAACCGGTCTTGGGGTGTTTTATGACGGAAGAGCATGCAAATGAATATTTTGTTTACCTATAATTATGAATCTATCTGTAGCGCAGTTATAATGTTTATATTTTTATTCACATACTCGGAATATGGAGAGGAAAATTGTTTACAAGTAATTGTTCAGAAAATAACAATTTACCCAGTTCGTTTGCTACATGAAGTAGAAGAAATTATTGGTAGTTTTAATAGCAAATTCATGTATTTTTTGTAGATGACTTTAAATGCTCGCAGTGAAAAATAACAATTCTCTCAAGACAGAAATTATATATATATATATATATATATATATATACATATGATGTTTGAATCCATTTCAAGCGCTCACTACGCTTAATATTGATCCATATAAGGTGTTGCTCGCATCCACACTCCAAAACCGTTTCACGACTGATTGCTGTTATCAAGATAGTCATATTGCTTACAGGAAGCATTGAAACTGTGGTCAACAAAGTTATTCTCGAAAGTCACTGCTAAATATCATGATCACTATTTGGTTTTCTGATGTACTTGCTGCAAATTCAAATTTAAATATTCATTATGATTGAACATTAAGTCCTTCTGGAAGATGTCAAACAATATTCTATTGATAACAGGAGTCCACCATATACAAGATGTTTTCAACTCATGCTAAAATTTCATTATCCTAAGCATGTCAGTATTCTCAACGAAGCGAAAGAAAATGCGGAGTAAATATTTGATTGATTAATATTTAAAATTATCACGAAATCCAGTCTGATCAAAACATGAAAAACCAACTTCCAACAAACTAAAGGTGTAACTTACATGCTACCGCTAGTGTGAGGTGCGGAAGAATTGAAACTGCGAAGAATAAGGTTGTGCAAAATTTATTCATCTCGCGTCAATCATACATATTTTTGAAAGATTCACATTTTATAGTTTTCTTGTTGAATGATGAACCAATCAAGATTCGATCTAATCTAACCAATCGGACTGAAATATAATGAGCATTTACTACGTTGTATTGGTTTAATTTCAAGGTTTGCGAACGATTGGTATTATATTTGGTTGGCTATATTGGAGCGCTGTTCGATAATATGATAAACGCAAAGTGATTTGTAAGTTAATGAAACACGAGGAAATCGATACAATGGACAAGTCGCAAGATAGTTTGAAATTTTAATTAAAAGAGCACGTGAAAATCATGGCCACAATTAAGAAATAGCCAGAGAAAAAAATATGATTCCCTTAAATAAAAAGCATCTGCAATTATATCAAATGCTTGGTTGCAGCATTTCAAATTTTATTCCTAATCGATTTAGAGAGTAAACAAGTTGCGTGTGTATTCCAATGTTGGTTAAGTTTGACACGACTCACATGTTCAATCCCGTGTGCTCAAACAAGTTTACCTGGGGTTGAGCCTATTGCCATGAACAGAAATCCGTTTTACATGCATTCCCATCACACAACGAACGACCGTTTCGTGTTGCTTACACTCAAACGTTAGGGGCAATATGACATGATCCTCATGCGCTTGAAACAGTAGAGAAATGATAAACAAGTTGCGCTCAAACTTTCGCGCTTTACGTTCCCAGATTTAAGGTACCGTTTGATTGTTGCTTCTTCTCACATCGAGAAAAATTGAATTTTCAAATTTCAACTTAACGTTGTTTCAGCTTATTTTGAAACAGTTTTATTTGCCGTCAACCTTTTTTCCGCCCAAGAATAGGCAACTTAGAACCCCATGAACAACTATGCATAATGTGTCAGAATTGAAAACACTTCCGGTTGTGTTCAAAGCAGGCTTACTTGTTCATAAATATTTGACTGCTGGGGGTGATAGAAATGCATGCAGATACGGATGAATGTAGTAGTTCGGAAAAAATAAAATAAGTTGTATTTTGCAAAAGAGAAAGGGTAAATATTCTAAAAACCCTGGAATTAAAATTGAGACTGCTGTCTCTATCAATCCCTATCAAGCTAGCAAGCCAAAGACATACTTGGAGCATTTTAAATACTTATTGTTGACAATTTACCTACTGCCAGCTAATTAAAATCCGGTATATCAGATTTAACTCTCTAACAGATAGATGTGTAGCTCTAAAAGGTTTAAATATGAAGGGAATACTTCGGAGAAGTACGAATAAACGTTTCCATGTATCCGAGTGTTTTAATTATTCATCCGTGTTTAATATGGCTTCAAAACCGCTAACGTGTGTGGCCAGTATTAGATTAACAACAGGAACTTAAAGTCTATATACTCTAACGTTCAATTGCCCGATTTTAGAAACTAAACAAACCTTACAACGTCTCTAATTCACATAGGCGCGTATCGCTATCAGAATCATCGATAAATGTACCAGAGCCGATAGATACACTTTTCTCATCGAGACAACAACATAATCACGATGGAAGGATTAAGCCTTGTACGCAAATGTTATTGAAGCCGCTAATATCTTCTCTGTAATCAAAGTAAACTCTGTATAAAATCCTCACACGTCGACTAGTAGCCCCTAATAAGTGTAATCTTGTGATCTAAAAATTACGATTTATACTAATTCTAAACGCAAAACTACTCAGAACCTATCGCGGTTTGACTTACCTAGCAAAGACTGACGTAGAAGAGGTCAAAACTTTTGACTGATAATTGCTGCTTTACGAAGTATAATTTGCGTCGGTGTCCCCGGAAATGCTAACGCCATATATATGCAACATTATTGAAACCATTGTTTATATATTGGCGATAAGATTTTTTCTAGTATTTGAATTGCTATAGCCACATTGAAACTAAGATGCGTTAACTAAAATGGCAATGAACCCAAACCTGTCAGAATCACTTTTCTAAGATTCAAAATGGCTGTTACTATAAAAACCAATATGAAAACATTACCGCGCAAATTTCACGTCTGGCGTTAGAATAGTTGTGCCTAAGCCAGGTTACTTGATAACGCCGAAGTCCTATGGCGATCTCTCTACAGCTATTCAAGAAGCTAATTTGAAATGCCGTTTTGTGGGTCATCAAAATTCGGGATATCAACTTTATTGCCAAACTTTCAGTGTGTAATATAAGAACAACCAAATGCATATATCTATAGATATATATATATATTATATATATATATATATTCGAAAAAGAGTCAATATAACAGAAATGAGAGAAATTGAATGAAGAGGTGACCTCAACATGTGGAGAGGTACCGTGCCCCAAAACACATGCACAATGAACGAATCTTAACAGGGAGGCAATGATGAACAACGCAAGAACGAGAGTAGCAAAATCCGAAGCACAAGAAGAATATGAAGACGCAAATAGAATTGTCTAGAGCGGAGCGACAGTGCACTTTAGCGAACTAATAAGTGACACTGTTGATAAAGACAGGAAAAGCAGCGCATCAAAACAAATCTAACGACCGGTAACCGACTATAAAAAAATTATCAGGAACGTTTGCGGAGCCACGGAGCCATTGAAAAACAAAATTTAGAAGCAATATCAGATTACGAAGGACAGATATATAGTCTGTCAATAAGGCGCAGTACACCCACTAAGTAGACAAAGCTACAAGACACGACAGCTGGCCGGCAGAAGCGCTTTATGCACTGTAAGAGGTAGATAGTTTCACCTATCTCGAAAGCATCATAAAAAAGCTCGGCAGAACCTGCATTGTTAAAGCACAAAACGTTTTAGATCAGCTGGATAAATGCTTGAAATTTAGCGAAATAATCATTATTATAAAAATCTGTCTTTTCAAAACATTAGTAAAACCAATGACATGAGGAACCACAGTCACAATCATACAGAAAATCCTGGTCTTCATCAACACCTGCCTCAGAAATATCCTTAAGATCTCCACGCCCGATAAAATCAGCAATGAACATATGTGACAAAGTACAATGCTGCTGCCCTCTGACCAACACAAATCTTTAAAAGGTTGTCTATGGATTAGCTACAAACCTCGCAATCCAGCATCAAACAACTCACTCACTCACTCAGTCCTCTCCGTGCCGGTTGGCACATGAGGCGAAGACAACTTCACGCCAGTGGTTCCGGTTTGCAGCTGCTTCCGTTGCCGTCTGCACCGTGAATCCTTGTGCATGTAGTTCGCGTTCCAACGTTCTGCGCCAAGTTTCCTCTGGTCGTCCCCTTTAGGGTTTACCTTGCGGACGCCAGTGAATGGCTACCATCGTATGCGAACTGGGATCCATCCCGCAGACATGACCGAACCATCTCCACCGTCGTCTTTTGACTACGGTAGATACCTCCTCCAGACCAGATTTTCTCGGGAGCTCCTAATTGGAAATGGTGTGTCCAGAAAATCCGTAGAATCCTTCTCAAGCACTTAGTTTGAAACACCTCCATTCCGCGCTCAATGGCAGCGGTCGTCTTCCAGCATTCTGATGCATACAGCAACACACTCAGAACGTTGCTCTTAAAGAGTCTGATCTTTGTGTTAATGCTGAGAGCGGTGGATTTCCAAATGGAATTCAGCATGCAGAATGCTTGGTTCGCCTTCCCGATCATTCTCCTGACCTCATATTCAGTCACCATTTACAGTCAGTTTTCTCCCAAGGTGGACTGTATCTGTAACCTCACTGAGCGATTGACCGTCCACGAACACTGGTGGTTGCTGCGGAACATTCTTCCGCATCAAACAACACCAGAGAATAATTCACTTGAAACTCTCTCTGATAGAGGAAGATAAAACCGCCTAGAATTCCCTTTTCCTGAGACCAGGATACAGAGGCCAATCGGATGGGCAATACGTTTGAACTGCTGTAGAGACTCGGCCAGAACCGTGATGACCTGAGTGAGCTTGTTGGTGGCTTACGTCCCAGATGGACCAAAGCCGGAAGTGATTAAGTAAGCCAAGCGATACTTATCACAGCGTACAGATAATTCATATAGACATTCAAACACACCAATCTGATATTATTTTGATCATTGAATAAATGTTATTGAACTTCAGATGTGCACCTTCATCTGCACCGTGGCCTGATGTTATTGAACTTCAGATGTGCACCATCATCTGCACCGTGATCTGATGTTATTGAACTTCAGATGTGCACCTTCATCTGCACCGTGACCTGATGGAGCTTATTCACCGTTTGATTTTCAAATAGTGATAGTGATATATTGTAATAAAAAAAGATTTGCACACTATCAATATTTGAAAAACGAACTGTGAATAAGCTCGACTGTGTCACAGTGCACATGAAAGTTCACACCTGAAAATCAATAACATTCATAAAACGGTAAAAATAATATAGATTTGAATGAAAGCCATTTTGTGATTAAATGTCTATTTGAATTGCATGTACACTCTGATATATATATATATATATATATATATATATATATATATATGATCACATCTATATTACAAATACTGTCCGTTTTAATATTATCCTCCGAACATAATGAAAGTTTTCAAACATGGAAACGGTACTTGAGAAATGAACAATCTAACTCAAGTAATATTGCAAGCCGGCGCACTTTTAATACGAATATAGTGTTGCTTGACGACATTGGAAAAATATCTTAATTTCGATAGATTCCTTAACGTACGCAGAATGAAGTTGACTTGATTTCAGTGTATAGAAAATAGATGCCTTTTCTGGAGACCTCGCCTGAGCTTACTGGGAATCGTTATGAAGAAAAATAAATTTGTCATCGTGAAAAAATGACGAATCACTTTTTGATAGAATTTTCGACAATGCATTTTGTAATTATAATCGAAACGCGTAGCCTCAAACAAGCGCAGCGAGTTTCTGATTACCCCAAATGTATTCTTATGGTGGCGCAGAATAAATAATAAAACGATCTCAGACAGATATATCTCCAGCTTTTACTAACATATATATAGCGATTCTAAGCTGAGCCGTTGAACCGGTGCCATATCACATTCCTATGTAATCACGTGACAACCTGTTCTTGTTCTACGATTCGTTTGCATTACCAGCAGGGAATCTTATTATTCAAACTCATCCGAATGTTTGATTACTTTGCATTTTGCGAAGCGATAAAAGTGTCAAAATTTTACTTATCCAGAAACTCACTATTGCGTGATCTGAAGTTATACGTACAAAAATGAACGAAAAATCAGCCTGATCCGTAAAAGAAAAGCATAAACGTTTGGTTTCAAACATTTATGCTCGACTAACTTGATCACGACTCTAAATGATTGCGCGCAAGCATTAACGGAGGGAGTTGCCAATGTGCTCATTACTTGGATATATCTTGAGGTTTTGATCGTGTTTATCACATATAAATAATTCAGAAGCTGCAGGTTATTGCAGAAGAGATATGAAAGCTCTTGGCATTGACTTCGCGATTTAGGAAGAAATTGCTCTTGACCGCTCACATTAGAGGCATTGTGTGAAGCATCGTCTGCAAAATGGGGAGGAGGAGATACAGCTCTTAAGTGCGGAACGCAGGTCACGCTGCCGGCGTGAAACTTATGCAATACAACCAATTTCTGACTATCGTTGCCAGCGCTGCGGTAGAGATTGTTCTCCAGGAATCGGGCTGTTTAGTCATTCAGAAAGCTGTAGAACAAGAAAATTCATGCGATTGTGATGTACATCCGTGATCGACATCGACTGAAGGAGGCTAACACTGGAAATCTACTTTTACAAGTTACCTGCCTGAACGCAAAAAGAAATTCCAAATAGATGGCAAAATTTCCAAAGAGTTTTGAAGCCATGATCCGTTTCCCACAGTGTTCAGTAATCGGTCCAATGCTCAATGAACCACATCTTACTGCCCCCACCTGATGACGGTAAACAAACAGAAATCTTAGTGGTGTGTATGTGAAGGGGAAATGAGCACTGCATTATATTGGTCGGTTCAATACCGATCCTAATATTTATAAATGATCAACCAAAATTGGTAGGATGTAAACTTGTACTTTTCACCGATGATGTAAACATTTGGATGAAGCCCAATTCTGTTGAGAATTGTCTAGTATTACAAGCACACCTGAATAACAACAGGAGTGGTCAATTCAAAACAAGCTACACTTCTATTTCCACAAGCGTAAAATTTGGATATTTTGAAAACATTTTCTGTTCTCATACGCACATGGCAATCACACGTTTGAGATCGGGGAAAATCCTCGGTATCGGGTTTTGGAAAATTTGAAAAACATTCTTCATTGCGTATCCACTACAAGCACACATGCAACGTAGTCAAACGCTTTCCTAAACTCCTTGACAAATGTGCTTAATACATATATACCCCAATTCGTGGACTATGTAGCGCAAACGTGGACATAAATGTGTTGAGAAGACATTTGACGATTCAAAACAATTTATGGTAAAGCAAATAAACTGGTCAGAGGATTACTTGATTTACTTTGTAAGCCACCATAGATGTCACACCTGTTGTTTTTGCAATATCCAGCAATCACCCATCAACATTGATCTCGGAAGCACATGAGTTCCGTTTACTAGACAGAGTTTGTGATATGGATTAATTCATTCAATAAACCGGTTCTGTAACGGTTGTGTTCTCTCTCACCGCTGCTGGGCCCGCAGTGCTTCCGACTAAGAGTCGTGTTAACACAATTAACTTTCCATAACCTGAATGCCTAAATATAAGACGGCCAACATTTTCCTACGTCATTTCTAACTTGGAATTAAATGTACACCTTATTCAAATCAAACATGGATGCAAACATGAATACACGATTTTTAAAATGCGAGAATTTATAGCATTGGTATTGTACAGCTGTTTGCATTTATTTCACTATGAATATTGAATCTTGCCTTTTTCAACATACAATTTGTTGTTCTTAATTGCATGCAACTATAATCCTTTATCAAACTTTGTGCAACGCATTTAACTAGAGTTTTTTTTCAACTTTCATATTCATATAACGTAAATAATGAATAAAGACTATTGCGGGGTTCACAAAATATATTGATCGATTAACACCAAAAAGCCCCTACCTAGGTTTTAACATTTTGTTAAAAGACTTTGCCACGATTCGCTTTATAGCTGTCTTTCATCGATTTCTGTGTCGCGATTTAAAATCTAAGCCCAACTTTCTCGCGAAATCGTGTGCACATTACGATTTATGGACGTTAATCCTAATTCGAGGCAGAACCAAAATACAGATATTGGTGACATCCGATCCATCCATCGTTCCTAATAATGCCACCTATCGATATCCAAGTGTGAATTTCCCATATTAACACGCCTATCATTATATATGGAGAATGTCCTCCACGATTTCCAGCATCAAGTCGTAACCAAAGGCCATTCAGTGTTGGCTAAATCTCTCAGGTTTACACCTGAAGAGCTGAAAGCGGCAAAATGTGAATTCGAACATATGACTGCACCGGGTGTAATTAGAACGTCCACTAGTCTGATGGCATCACCATTACACATGGTCGCCAAAGAGAACGGAGATTGAAGACCTGGCGAAGATTACCGGGCATTGAATAGCGATACACAAACTGATCGCCATCATATTCTGCACATTCACCATTTTTCGCTAGGCCTCAACGTAAAATAAGTTATCTCCCAATTGGACCTCGTATTAGCATACCATCAGACCTTTATGGCCCCCTGACAATAGTGTTAATACTGCTAAATTAACGCCACTAGGACATTTCAAATTCCTTTGCATGCCCTTTGTTTTGCGCAACGCACCACAGTATATTCAAAGGTTCATGGATCAGGTTCTTCGTGGTCCATATTCCGTCTTTATGAATATCGAACGGGTCCACGACAGTTGCTCCTTGACAATTGCTCCCCGACAGTTGCTCCGCGACAATTGCTCCTCGGACAATTGCTCCTCGGACAATTGCTCCTCGGACAATTGCTCCTCGGACAATTGCTCCTCGGACAGTTGCTCCTTGGACAATTGCTCCTCGGACAGTTGCTCCTTGAACAATTGCTCCTTGCCCTATTGCTCCTTGCCCTATTGATCCTTGACCAATTGCTCTATGAATTTTAGATCACGATCACATTGCGACAAAAATAATTCATACAAGTGAAGACAAGTATTTTTTTCTTTGAACATTTTAATAAAAATTGAATAAAATATATATATATATAGATCACTGTAATAACAATAACTAAGCCATGTGTTTTTTAGTGTTTTTTCACAAAATCCTGGTCTCATGTCTGATAACTGCACACAAAAATATCACTTTTATAAAACATCTTCCAAACTACTGTCTTGATTGTCTTCTCATTCTTCTTCTGCAACAGAAGCCTACAAATTGTAGCAAAAGGCAATGCTCTTCAGTACACTCACGGTGTCCCGACCCTGCTGACCTTCAACAACTCTTTTAATTCTTTCCGCCAGTTTGATGTGTTTCTTCCTTTTTAGTGGTGGGGGCTGACCACTCAACAGCTGGGTTATTGTGTTTTTGTTTAACATCTGTTCTTTTTGATGCTGTCAATGAATCTGAACACATGAGGGAAGAATGCTCCCACAAGAGACTGCATTCTGTTGTGCCAGGCCTCGATACTGTTGTTGGTTCGTGGCATGTCTGACATGGTGCGTTCGTACTGGTTCCACAGTTCGATGGGAAACCTTTGATGATGGAGAGCTCTTTCTTCTGCACGAATCTGGACCTGGCTCTCAGCGCATTATGATTTTCTCAACCCACCAAAATCTGATGTTATTGTCTGAAAGTCAACACTGGTTTGCCGATGGAACATTCAAAGTGGCGCCCAGCTTATTCCATCAATTGTACACAATACACTGTTGCTGCCAAGGACTCATGATGCCGGTGGTGTTTGCACTGCTGTCTGGAAAAACAACGGCAGTATATCGTCGGGTTCTACAGGTACATAATACCATTATCATATTCAGCATGATAAGCGTTAGGGTTATTTTCATCATTTTCATGACATTTTCCACCCCTTACTGACACATGCCTTTTTATGCTTTTATTTTTTTCTTTCTTTTTTTTAAACAGGCTCTCAGAGAGCTGCAGCCAAACCTTGCACCGACGACCTTGATGTGAGACTTTGAAAATGCTGCCATCCGTGCTTTTGAACAGGAATTTCCTGGCCTTGTAGTGACAGGCTGCTTCTTTCATCTGGGTCAGTGCTGCTGGAGGAAGTGTCAGCAACTTGGATTAGCTACCACCTATGCTGAAGAGGATTGTCTTTTTGCATGTTGGATTCGGTGTCTTCCTGCGCTTGCATTTCTTCCCCGTGACCAAGTTGTTGGGGCATTTGAAACTCTGACAGAAAATCAAGGTTTCGTCACATGCATGGCAGAGAAGGGAGGCGAGGCATTTGTTGACTATTTTGAAGACACCTGGATCGAGAGGCCACCAAGACGGCAAGGAGCTGAACGCCGTGCCCCATGTTTCCCATCGAACTGTGGAACCAGTACGAACGCACCATGTCAGACATGCCACGAACCAACAACAGTATCGAGGCCTGGCACAACAGAATGCAGTCTCTTGTGGGAGCATTCTTCCCTCATGTGTTCAGATTCATTGACAGCATCAAAAAAGAACAGATGTTAAACAAAACACAATAACCCAGCTGTTGAGTGTTCAGCCCCCACCACCAAAAAGGAAGAAACACATCAAACTGGCGGAAAGAATTAAAAGAGTTGTTGAAGGTCAGCAGAGTCGGGACACTGTGAGTGTACTGAAGAGCAATGCCTTTTGCTACAATTTGTAGGCTTCTGTTGCAGAAGAAGAATGAGAAGACAATCAAGACAGTAGTTTGGAAGATGTTTTATAACAGTGATATTTTTTCTGTGTGCAGTTATCAGACATGAGACCAGGATTTTGTGATCTATAGTATTTTATTCAATTTTTATTAAAATGTTCAAAGAAAAAAATACTTGTCTTCACTTGTATGAATTATTTTCGTCGCAATGTGATCGTGATCTAAAATTCATAGAGCAATTGGTCAAGGATCAATAGGGCAAGGAGCAATAGGGCAAGGAGCAATTGTTCAAGGAGCAACTGTCCGAGGAGCAATTGTCCAAGGAGCAACTGTCCGAGGAGCAATTGTCCGAGGAGCAATTGTCCGAGGAGCAATTGTCCGAGGAGCAATTGTCCGAGGATCAATTGTCGCGGAGCAATTGTCGCGGAGCCACTGTCGGGGAGCAATTGTCAAGGAGCAACTGTCGGTACCCCATATCGAATACGTATTAGTAGCAATTTCATCACTAGTGGAGCATGTATGACACCTCAGTGAGATCTTTGGACGTTTTACACAATATGGCGTTTCAGTCAATCCCGACAAATGCGTTCTTGGTCAGTCAACTAATGATTTTCTTGGCCCTAAGACTGGGAGTTATGTAATTAGTCCTTGCCGGAAAAGACACGCTATATACTACAATATCCAATGCCGCGGTCAGTCAAAAGCGTCGTTAAATATTATGGACGATTTATACTATACGCCGCTAGGATACTTTAGCCGGTTCACAATATGCAGAACGACTTGCCTTTAACGACTTCACAGTTAACAAGCAAATATTCTTTTGCTTTCTGTTCTCAGACAGATCGACACTGACCAAGAGAAATCCATCGACTTCAATTCATAGGGTAGTTAACCTGAACCAATGTTGTACTCGTATCTGGAGCAGAAAATGCCGAACACACCTACAGAATGACCCTCATGATTTCCAAGTCAGCACACAAAGAGCTCATCGGGTGGGAGGACAACGGACCACGGATTATGAGACCCTACGTATATATATTGAGCAAAAGTATCAACATGGACGTAATCCAGTGCTACGTATTGACGAACGACAGTTGAGAGAAGAAATAGAAGGATGATCCAAACGAGTGTAAACCATCATACAAGACAGACCAAAGATGGACACCATCATTGTAATGGTTGTCTTCAACGCCAAGAGTGGCTGTGAAAACCAAGGGTGTGGGACGATCATGTAGCAGAAAGGGCTTGACGAGATTTATGATAAAATAAAGAGATTCGTCGAATTATGTATCGCAATCAATCTGGTAATCAAGGAAATGTTTTTCACATCAAAGGGATGCAAAGGCGTCTTGGCTGTCGACGGATCCGTCGACAGAAAACCACATCAGAAAGCAGTTTCGACTCCCGCTTCATCATATACGCGACACACAAGGAGCTAACGTTGATTCCAACCATCATTTTATTGTCGCTGAGTTAAAGCTGAAATTAAAGCAAAACAGAATGGCCGAGTATAGTTAACGACAGTGTTACCACACGCTATCATGATAGGCAGTAGGAAGTGAAAAGGTTTAAGTTCACCCTTTGCGACAGGTTCCAGGTCGTGAAGGGGCTGCTTGAAAAACAGTCGATATAACAGAAATGAGAGAAATTGAATGAAGAGGTGACCTCAACATGTAGAGAAGTACCGTGCCCCAAAACACATGCACAATGAACGAATCTCAACACGGAGGCAATGATGAACAACGCAAGAACGAGAGTAGCAAAATCCGAAGCACAAGAAGAATATGACGACGCGAATAGAATTGTCTAGAGCGTAGCGACAGTGCACTTTAGCGAACTAGTAAGTGACACTGTCGATGAAGACAGGAAAAGCAGCGCATGAAAACAAACCTAACGACCGGTTGTTGTTGTTGGCCTCCTTCGGTCGATGTCGACCATGGATGGACGACCGGTAACCGACTATAAGAAACTAACAGGAACGTTTGCGGAGCCACGGAGCCATTGAAAAACAGAAATTTAGAAGCAATATCAGATTACGAAGGACAGATATATAGTCTGCCCATAAAACGCTGTACACCCACTAAGTAGACAAAGCTACAAGACACGACAGCTGGCCGGCAGAAGCGCTTTATGCACTGTAAGAGGTAGATAGTTTCACCTATCTCAAAAGCATCAAAAAAAGCTCTGCAGAACCTGCATCAATAAAGCACAGAACGTTTTAGATCAGCTGGATAAATGCTTGAAATTTAGCGAAATAATAATTATTATGAAAATCTGTCTTTTCAAAACATTAGTAAAACCAATGACATGAGAAACCACAGTCACAATCATACAGAAAATCCTGGTCTTCATCAACACCCGCCTCAGAAATATCTTCAAGATCCCCACGCTCGATAAAATCAGCAATGAACATATGTGACAAAGTACAATGCTGCTGCCTTCTGACAAATACGAATCTTTAAAAGGTTGTCTATGAATTAGCTACAAACCTCGCAATCCAGCATCAAACAACACCAGAGAATAATTTACTTGAAACCCTCTTTGATAGAGGAAGATAAAACGGCCTAGAATTCCCTTGCCCCGAGACCTGGTAACAGAGGCCTATCAGATGGGCTAGACGTTTGGACTGCTAAAGAGACTCGGCCATAACCGTGATGTATTGAGGGAGCTTTTTGGCGGCCTACGCCTCAGATGGACCAAAGCCGGAAGTGAGCAGGCGCGCAAGAAATCTGTAATAACTCACGCGATATTCATCACGGCGTACAGACAATTCATATAGACATTCAATCACACAAAAGTGATATTATTTTGATCATTGAACTTCAGATGTGCACCTTCATCTGCACTGTGACCTGATCGAGCTTACTCACCGTTTGTTTTTCACATATTGATAGTGATATATTCTAATAAAAAATGATTTTCACGCTATCAATATTTGAAAAACTAACGGTGAATAAGCTTCACCAGCTCACAGTGCAGACGAAAGTTCATACGTGAAGTTCAATAACATTCAAAACAAAATAATATCGATTTGAACGAAAGTCATTTTGTGAAATGATGTGCACATTACGATTTATGGACGTTGATTCTAATCCGAGGCAGAACCGAAAGATAGATATGGGTGATATCCGCTACATCCACCCTGTTCACCAGATTCGTCACAGCCTTTTAGTTTCATCTGCCTTAGCTTGAGGCAGGTTTCACACCTGCGTTATCATCTTCACGATATCAAGATCTCACATCCTTAATACTATATTGTATCATAAAGACCGTGATCTTTCCAGGATATATGACGTTTGCTCAATAGCATCTGGCATTTTCTTATAAAGGCAGAGGTCCTGAGTCTACCACTCAATAATCCTATCAGGAAAAATAGCATGAACAAAATTAAAATGATCTAATCTAAGCACGATTAGAAAAAGACTCATTCTCAACGGTCCGATTTTAAGAAACGATTCCGATTAGCTTGAAATGTATATTTTGTTTTCTACACCAAAATTATCATTCTGGACAATGTGATAATTTATCTGGCTAACAAAATTTGCATTTACTGGGATTATGAGGGATGGGGACGTGAGCAACACAATACTTTGGTCATCCATAAGCGCCTTGAGTGCTTTGACCAAGAATCACTTTGTGATTCTGTGTCTGAACATCGTGGTTCGTTGTACGAACCCTATATAACAGTGGCATAGAAGTGCAACCTTGTTTACCATTAATCCACTGTTTCAAGGCTCACTGAACCTGGTCTTACTGTCTCCACCTGACGACGTCAAACCGCCAGAAACCGGTAGTGGTGTGTAAGGGATGGGGATGTGAGCAACACATTTGTAGCAATTTGAAATTTCACTTTCTATTCAAATGTATTTTATTTCCATCGATGGTTGTTTTAACCAATATATTACACAATCATTTAACCCCACTAACCCACATGTCTGGTTCATTCAGATAGAAAAAATTTTTCGTTTCAGGCTAATTACAATCGCAGTTACCATCTTATATCGCAAAGAAGTACTCGACGTCCTCGATCCCATACTCTACAATTCACCTTAGGACACGTTGAAGACTGCTGTTCTAACGCGCACTATGGTTTCTGATGAAGCTATGCTGAAGCAACTGCTTTCTGGTGTAGAATGTCAGGATTGAACGCCGTCACAGCTATTACGTCACATGCGTTCTCTCGTGGGCAACACAAAGTTAGATGATTCTGTCTTACAGCAACTTTGACTGAATTGTTTGCTATCCAGCACCACTGATGTTCTTGACGTGGCCGATGACAAAGTCGGTCTTGACACGGTAACTGAACTAGCAGATTAAATTCACGAACGCTTTACCAGAACCAGTATTAATCAACTATCAGAATGAAGTCACACCTCAAAGCTAGCAGCCACTGTGGCCACGTTGACTAAGGACCTCTCGTCCTTGCAACTCATCATTTCCAACACGGAACGGTCCAAAATGTTTCGATTTAGACTTCGAAGTCGCGATCTTCATTGGGTTTGCTATTACCACCGTCGTTTTGGAAATGCTGGTCGTAATTGTCGCCCTGGTCGTAACAATTATAATTCTGGTGCAACCAGCGAGTCTGGAAACCAGGTAGCCATTCAGTAATGGAGACGACTGCTCGGGGCAAACCCGCTAGTCGCCTCCTGGATGTATAAGATACGTCAAATAAACTCTACTTCCTCGTAAACACCGGGGCTGTGTTTTTCGTTATACCGCGTAGTTGCGAAAAACTTTAACTACGTCCATCAGCCATCACATTGCAGGCAGGTATTGATTCGAAAATATTGACTTATGGTGAGAAACTTCTTAAACTTGATCTCGGACTTAGACGTGCATTACCGTTTGTCTTTCTGATAGCGGATGTTAAAAATTCTATAATCGTTGTCATCATACATGGAGAGACCCACTCACAATGTTCAGCATCACATCGTTAACGAAAGCCCCCCCAGCTTTTGATAAAGCTCGCAGGTTAGCACATGAAAAGCTAAAAGCGGAAAAACTGTGAATTTGAGCATATGGCTGCACTTGGTGTAAGTGGACCATTTACTAGTCCATTGGCATCGCCATTACACATGGTTCCAAGAAGAACGGAGATTGGAGTAATAACGGAGGCTACCGTGCATTAAATAGCGATACACAATCTGATCGCTACCCTATTCCGCACATTTACTATTTTTCGCTAAGCCTCGACGGAAAATCAGTTTTCTCCAAATTGGACCTCTTACGAGCATACCATCAGATCTTCATGGCCCCTGGGGATATTGCTAAGACAGCTGTAATAACGCTATTCGGTCTTTTCGAATTGCTTCGCATACTGTTTCGTTTGAGCAACGCAGCCTAGTCCTTTTAAAGTTTCATGGATCAGATTCATCCTGGTAGTGGTTTCGACTTCGTGTATATCGACGATGTATTAGTAGCTGGTTCTTCACAAGAGGAGCATGAACCACATCCCTGTGAGATCTTCCGACGTTTTGCACAATACGGCGTTACTATTAATCACGACAAATTCGCTTTTGGCCAGTCGGCTATTGATTTTCTTGGCCATAATATTGACAGTAATGTAATAAGCCCGTTACAAGAAAAGACACGGTCTATACTAGAATATTCAACGCCACAAACAATAAAGAGCTTGAGCCGTTTCTCGAGCGTCGTTAACTATTGTGGACGATTTATTCTCAACGCCACTAAGATACTTTAGGCGCTCCACGATATGGTGAAATGTTACCCCAAAACGTTGCAAATCACAGCAGCAGCAGCAGAATCTGCCTTCGTCGAGGTTAAAGAACTTTCGAGCAATGCTACCGCTCCAAGTCACGTAAAAACTGACGATGACGCGCATTTGGTTATGAAACCTGACGGGTCAAGCTGTAGCCGGAGCTGTGGTACAAGAAAAAGTAAACGGAGAAATTCAACCACTGTCCTTTTTATCGCGTAATTTGCAACCAGCCCAGGGTAGGCATAGCAATTTTTCGACGCAAACTCTGTCATCTACCTAGGTATTAAACTCACCGGTCACTTACTTGAACGACGTAACTTCAACGTATTAACCGATAACAAGTCAATCGTTTATGCCTTCAGTTCTCCGACAAATCGACACTCTCCAATAGAAATCCGTCAACTTGAATTCATTGGGTAGTTTACCCCAGATATTAGACACATTGATGACGACCGTATCATTGTCGCCGATGCATTATCACGCTGTTTTATCCATCTGATAACCAACTCAGTATTCGACCTCAGAGAACTACCCAGTCTCCGAAAAATCGACTCCAAATTAACCGAAATCGTAGGTAATAAGTCATTGAAAGTTTCCCTTGCCGATACTCGATTGCGATGTCAGGGTCCACTGTGATATATCGACCGGTAAGCCGAGCCCTTTGTCACGCAAATATATCACCGGAGGATTTTCGACTTTTCTCATGCACTGTCACTTCCAACGGTAAAACTTATAACATATAGTTTCATCTGGCACAACATTCAACGCGAAATTCGTCAATGGGCAAAACTCTTTATGACTTGCCAGATCAGCATTGTCCAGTGACACACCCGTTCGATTGAAGTACATTTTTTACCCAAAGATTGATTCAATCATGTCCACCTGCATATCGTCGGTCCCTCACTATTTTCACGAACGTATAGTTATATTATGGCCTGTGTCGACAGATATACATGCTAGCCTAACGCAGTTCCTTTGCAAGATACTTCCAAGGATACCATCGCGCGAACATTCGTCGATTCTTGGATCTCCAACTTTGGTGTTCCAGCTACCATTAATACCGACAGATGTTTGCCATTCCCAAGTGCATTGTTCCGCGAACTAAGCCGTTTACTAGGGTTTGATTATCTGCGTTCTACCGCATACCATCCTGTAGCTAATGGACTAGTTGAACAGTTCCATCGACATTTGATTTTTGCCCTAGCCACTTCTTCGTGAACAAAATGTTCTGAGTGTCGTTCTATCGCACTTCTCGGTATTCGAAACACCGTCCATCAGAGTTGGTATTTGGCACCAGACTGAGACTATTGAGTATGGCCGAAACTAGGATTACGGGATAGGCATTTTATGTTTGTTTGACAGGTGGTTCATTTGATATAAACGCAAAATGTTGTACCTCTTTTTCTGTAGTTTTATGTCATGCGCGATAATGGAAAATGGAAAATATATCATAAAACAATTAAACATGATTTGTAGTAGTTTCGTTACAAGAAGCTACCCCTTCGACTCTAACCACACAACCTATGATGAGCAGTGATCTCTCAAATCACCACGTGAAACACCTATAGGCCGTAAAGTGAGGTTCCCTGCGAAACTGGTTGAGTATATTCCATAGACGTTATATCGAGCGTTCGTCCGTTGACTCACGCTCTGAGGGCAGAAAATTGTAATTTCACTTCATTTTCAATGAATTCCCATTTCCATCGATGCTTGTTTTAATCAATATATTACACCGTATACTTTTTCCGCGCGCGTACGTGTTCTGCCTTGTTCGCGGGTGCTGCATTATTGGTTGGTTGCGAATTGCAACGGCTAAAGGCACCATTAACGTGTCGCCGCATTTCTCAACTTCGCGAATAATCGTTCTTAATCAACGGAGTTCGGAGTTGGTAATATTGGATAATTGCCTGGGACATTAATTTTAACTCACGGTGAGTTCGTTTCTTCGTCCGTTTTTACTGTAACATTTCACTGTTATATTTTTGCACTTATGCACTACACGTTAAAGATTTCGGATAATTGGCTTGCAATATGCTCTAGATTCTCTCAACCCTGGTATAACCATACATAAATTGAAGTTTCATTCGAAGCATGCATATTCATGTTGAATTGATTGAGGCAGTTATCGTTTTTTTAATTTAGCAAGATTTGGTCAAATTCTAAGTTTCATATAAACAAACTTCCATGATTTTTTTCATGTGTCGGTTACCCGCCCGAACGATATGCACTAAGAAGAGCAGAGAAAATTCGATGATGTTGGCACTTCTCGGTTAGAAATAAAACAGTCATTTCTTGAGCACATAGGAAAACAATAAGAACATATTTTTGAAAAACTTGATAGATTCAATATAATTCAAAGCTTCAATGTTATAAAATGCAGTAACCATAGAATAGAAATATCAGGAATACACAAAATGTACAAAGATGGTTTGTCAGCATCAAAAATCAGCTTGGGTATCGATGTGCGAGTTTGGATTTGGTCAACATATACTTGTCAAGTTCAGCCTTGAACACGTTCAGACTTGATTCACAAATATGTGTGGGAGCGCAGAGTTTCGTATAAACCAAACTCAGACAGCAAAGAAGAACCGTGGACAATTTGATCTAGAGTGTGGATGGAGGCATGCTATTATGCTACTGCCTGGTCAAAATTAACGCATTACCCCTAATTAATATTAATATAAAGAAGTATTAAATATTCCCTGTTTAGATAAAGATTATTGTATGAATAGACACTGCAAGAGATTTTGGCATTTCTGTATTGATATCGCCAAATATTTCGAGTGGACGTAAATTGCTTTATTCGTGTACGCGGGTTTTCCGCTGGAGAACCTGAAACTTCAAGGACGAATTTTTAGAATATACTCGTCACTAACTCAATCCTTTGAACTATCATAACCGTTCATAGTCTGCTAAAGTATTAGATATTTGCTACATTCGTTTAATCGTGCATATATTAGCAAGTGTCCGTTGACATTGACAGCATTCATGCTGTGTGAATAGATAAATTTATCCTACATTGTGCATGGATACAAAAATTTCGAAAACAATGGGTGAGTGCAGTTTCTAGGTAACGTTTCACTGCTGACACAAAATCTTCGTTTTCATGAATATCACTACTTGATCGGTCACATAGATATTTCAGCATATTTCGATCTTTGTTTACTTGAATTTATACGCCTGAGATTTCAATAGGCAGTTTAGAGATAAGATCAATTAGAGATGCTGAATGGAGTGCCATTTAGAGTGCGATTTTGAAAAGAAATTGCTTGGTTATTGTTGTATTCAACTCAATTTTACGCTTATTGTTAAATAGCGTCATGATCTTGGTGTTTAACATCTCTTGAGGGACACTCCTTATTCAAGCACTAGAGAAGCAAACGGTGAAGTTGCTGTAATACAGCTGCTCTACAGTTTTTGATGAGCTCAAGTGGAATTCGGCCGTCAGCAGAGGCCTTTCCACTCGCTAAACTGTCGATTGGTCCGTTGAGCACACCATGAGTAAAAGAGTATTTAGGTGATTAATGGTTGGAAAACGATCAAGTGTATGACATAGAAAATTGCTGTCCCTAGAGCTGAGAGAGGAGAAGTGCTCGACTCGTCAATCCATCTGCTGAGTTTTGTTGACAATCGGGTTACCATATGCTGAATTGATAGGATATATATTAAGTATGTTTGGACCAATGTCTCCATTGATTTCATCATACATATCGTGAAAATTATCAGTATCTGTAGCTTTAAGGAGACCCAGGTCAATTTCAGCACTACAGTTATTTGCATATCGGACATTATTTCAAGCTGCTCTGAGAAGTCTTAGGTTTTCATCTGATGGCATACGTTTGAACTCTATGAACAATGCCTGTTTCTCGTCCTGGAAATTAGTCATCAAAGAAGCTTTGGATAATTCAAGTTTTTCTTATATAATAATTGCTAGTTTTAAGATGTTGGTTCTGGTGAAGTTGTCATGTTGAAACTGACTGTTAAAGCTTGTTCAAATCAAACAGCAAGATTAGGATCTCACATAAGAGTGACGTCTATTCTTGGTTTTGCAGACAATTCGGCCCAGTGAAATCTACTTTGGTGAAACTTCATTTTCGCAAATCGACAATCATCTCCGAAAACATTTGCTTAAGCATAACGACCTTACTAAGACATTCAATGTCTTTTACCATTCCAAATTGTTGACTGGATCTTTGTCGGAATATTTTCTCGGTCAAACTTTGCTTCGCGTGGAACATCCTGCCCGAAGAAATCATACGCTCGGAATCAGTCGAGTATTTCGCTTCAAAACTGGACGATTGCATGTCAAGCCATGCGAAATATGACGGTTCCTATTGATTTTTAAAAGATTTCACTTATTTATACTCTAGAAATTTCGTCACCTTGGATTATGTTAAGCTGGGTGCTTCAACTGCCATAAATATGTCTGAATTCTGCGTTTTGAGTGATGACTCGAGACGCAATTAAAGTGAGTGTGTGCAATGTGGACCGATGACCCGTTAAATGTGCTTAGTGTCCAGATGTGCGATATCTGTCATGTTGGGCATCTGTACATCACTCGCGACTATATGAAGAAGTAGAATAATGACAAATAAGGAAAATTAATAACGCGCACCGTGTAGCTTTTATTTTATCACGGTTTTATAGACGGATATCATTCCCTTGACCTCAGAGACCGCAAAGACTATATGTGTTCTATCGAACTTACCGCGACTTCGAATCATCTACAAACATGTGCTGATTAAATTTGAGGATAAATAGATTTTTGTTTAAACATTGATTGAGTTTGCAAGCCAATTTTGATAAGGTTGACCTGTTCATTATTATGTGCACGCAGACGTTGATGGGTTATGCCCATGCGTTTCAACAAAACTCATCAATCACATGCATTTCAATCACACATACCCCACCGTCAATGAATAGTATTCACTGTGTGTCACAGTCTAGTTAATTAAAAACAACTCTCTTATTTAATAATATTTTTTTGTTTCTACGGATTCATATTCATCCAAGTAAACAGGTCAAACATAATTTGTTTTATTAAAGTTGGCTGTTGGGTGCTGATCTAAATTTTCTAACCAATAACCATAGTAACCTCTACCAAATGGTAAATCTGGTCGTTGGTTTCTGAACGGCAATTTACGTCCAGGCAAGTAAGCGAAATACAACGGGTCGCGTTTGCATCCAACTGCACCTCCCAAATGACTTGAACAGCACGTCGGACAAAATTTGTGTGAATAAATATCACTCATTCTAGGCACCATTTGTGGATTGTAATCTTTCAAGCGCCGATAACGGTGAAAATCCGACATGGAATATTGTTTTATCGGCGAACTAGGCTGTGGATCATAGTTGACCTTGAAACCAGGTCGACTGTACTTGATATCACGCTCCAATGGAATTGTTTCGCGTAACTGATTGGGAGTCGGTAGTTTCAGGTGGTCTAACAACAATGGCTTGCGTGGTTCGGCCGTGATGTTATGAGGCATATAACAGCCTGTCGTGCCAGGAATTGGTGTTGTATACGTTTTTCGTATTTGTGAAGCAGGTAGCAGACGAGAGGCGGGGTTTCGATCGATCGGGTATCGATAGGAAAAATCTTTTCCGGTGGCCGCCATGTGGAAATATACAAATTCCAATTAGTGACACTTTTCACGAAAAGAAAACAAATATGAATGTTTTTCGTGTATTGAATAAGAATCGATAGACCTGAAATTAACAAAGTCAATTACATAGTAAAATGAAATCTATATTTCTCTATATAAAATGACGCAAGATTTTAGATTGGTTTTTATTAAAGGAATCAAATGCAATCGGCTTGAACGCATACCTGTATTCAGATTTGTAACCCACAAAGGGAATTATCAACATTTTACATTTATATCTGTTGTTTTTGCTGAACGTTTTTGAATAGCAAAATCGCGACTATGAACGGGCTGGCCTTTTTGGATATTTCCAACAGTATTTATTACTGACATTTATTTAAGTAGCATATATCGTGGGTTTCAGCCAACCTGTTAATTCAAGGTAATTCAAGGTTTTTAATGGTCTAAAAAGCAACAAGCTTAAGAACAATCATAGGATGGTAAAAAATGAAATTTAAGTGTATAAACAATATAAGAACATAGATTAAACAGTATATAAGTGTTCTGGAAACGAATAATTCAATAAAAATTCGTCTAATTTCGTTTTAAAGTCATGCAAGTTAGTGGCGTGAGCAACGGTTGAAGGTAAACTGTTCCAAGTAAAACAGACACGGACAGAGTGAAAATACCTTCTACAGTTCAGGCGGGAATGGGGTACGACCAGCACATATTCATGGGTCCGATAATTCCTCGTATCCCTTCGCGTGAATAAATCCTGTAAGGGATGGTTCGGGGTATGGAATGTTTTGTAAAGTAAGATAAGGTCTCCTCTGATTCGTCGATAGGGAAAATCAAACATAATTCATTGAGCTATCCTTCCTTTATATGGTTTGTTTCGGATGCTGAGAACTAGTTTCGTTGAGCGGTGATAGATTCGCTGCATAAGTTCTACATCCCTCTTGAGCCACGGAGACCATGTCTGCACACCGTATTCCATGACTGGTCTCAAGTATGTATTCATGGTCCTTGGGAATATCTTGGGCGAAAAATTTCCCAAATACACGTTTGAGTAGATTTAGAACGCATGTTGCTTTTTTAAAGGCACTGTTAGTTTGAAGTGATGTTTTTAAACTGGAGCATATCCAGATAGCCAAATCTTTTTCTTCACTGCAATTTTCAAGGACATGCGAACCTATGTGTTATGTGAACTCTACTCGATTCCCCACATTCATGATCCTGCATTTGTTGAAGTTAAACGGCAGTTTGTTCTTCAACGACCAGCTGTGAAGCGTATCAAGATCCTTTTGTAAAAGCAGACAGTCTTCTGGACTACGAATGCTGCGCCAAATCTTTATGTCGTCCGCAAATAACGCAATGTTACATCGAACAATTTCCGGTATTTCATTGACATAAACCAGAAAGAGGATCGGACCAAGGACTGAGTCTTGGGGAACTCCGCTAGTTGCTGCAATTGGTTTGGATAATGCACCATCAACACGTACCTGGTTAGTGCGATTTGTTAGGTAGTCATTTAGCCAATTCAGCAACTTTCCAGTGATACCAAGCCTTTCAAGCTTCTGCAGTAGTATGGAATGGTCAACACGATCGAATGCTTTTGAAATATCCAAGTAGCACGCGTGTATTGCTTGTCCTTTATCTACCGATTTAGTCCCATCATCTAGCGTTACCAGTAAATTAGACAAACAGGAATAATTTCGTCTGAATCCATGCTGGTTCCTCGAAAGCAACTGATTATTCTCGAAGTGTTTCATTAGATCGTCAACAATGAGTCGCTCAAGTAATTTTGAAATCACTGGTAACAGAGTAACGGGTCGGCAGTTGGAAACATCGGAGCGATTTCCACCTTTGTAAATTGGAGAAATTATTCCTCGTTTCCAATCTGTAGGAATCACTCCACTTGCCAGTGTTTGCTCGAAAAATAAGTGAGTGGTTTGTATACCAAACTCGCAAATTGCTTCAATATTTTCGGGGTTATTCCGTCGGCCCCAGGAGACTTTCCGGTTTTAAGATTAAATAAACCTTGGAGGACGCGTTTCTCAGTGACACTTATTTCACTTAGGGCAACCGTGTTTGAAAGTGTTGGATTTTGGCTGTTTATTGCATGTTCTATCGGGTTGAATACCGATGAATAAAACGTGGCTAAAGCATCAGCAGTTTCTGCTGCAGTTGTTGTTGGTCCAGCTGATGTGTTCACGGACGCTACTCCAGGTTTCACCTTAGCTTGATCGTTAACCATACGATATATTATTTTGGGGTTTCGCTCCATCATGCTTGATATCACTTCTTGGAAGCACAACTTGTCTTGGATGACAAATTTGTTTACTTTGTTCCGCAGTAAACGGAATTTTTCCCAGGTCCCGGATGATGGGTTTTGCCGATGGTGTCGCCAAGCAATTTTTCGTACCGTTAACCACTTACGCGTTCGGCTTCTTAATTTAAATTCAAAGTTTTTTCTTGAGTTCCTGAGGACAAATTCGGAGCTCACTTCGATTGAACTTTTGAGATTAGATATTAGCCCTATCCAAAAGTCATGTACGTTGCTGGTTTCCGGTTGGCAGTTAAACGTGTTTTTCAGAGCACCACTCAACCCCATAGTGTTGATTTGTCTAATTCTTTTACGGGCATCATTTGTTCTTACAGCTTCAAACAGATAGTCAAACTGGATGACGACGTGATTACTTAGTCCCAGTGGACTTTCGTAAGCAACGTTATCAATGTCATGTTCATTGCTTGTCAGAACGAGATCTAAGAGTGAGGGTAAATCGTTTCCGCGGTATCGGGTATTGCATGTAATGTGGTTATAAAGAGGAATATCGTCAAACAACTCACTGAATGCGCGCTCGAGGGAGTGTTCTGGGTAAATGGTGCTGCTCTGCAGATTCGGTAAATTGAAGTCACCCATAATCAAAAATCCACAAGTGTATCTGGAAGTAACCATGCGAATTTTATCCAGTAGGGCCAGATTGTAAGTTTCCTGTTCAGACGGTGGGCGATATACTACTATCAAAACACAGTGTTCGCCGTTAGCTAGTCGGATTGAGCACCAGAGTGTATCCAGTAACACGATGTCTGGATCCGTAATCTCACGGCACAGAAGGTTTTGGCTATAATACAAAGCTACTCCTCCTCCTCTGGTTGCACGGTCATGACGAATAAGTGACATTCCTCGTAATTCTAGTTCCCTATTTGTTTGCTGAGTCTGCAGCCACGTTTCCGTTACGGCAATGATGTATGGTGAACATCTCAGAAAAACTGCACGCAGTTCACCGATTTTGTTTCCGAGACATTGTGCGTTGGTGTAGATGCATTTCATAGTTGTTTTTCTCAACAAGGACGGGGTGTAGGGAAGAAGGCTAGTGGAGTGCAGAATATATGTTAGGCCGACTCCTCTAGAGTCGGCAACTGAAGGTTTTTGGCTTGCAGGGATGCTTGATCGTTTTGGGGTTGTACTGTTGGAACACAGTGATCTAACGTATCGGCTGAAATTGTTTCTGACACGCCAACAACTGTTTGACTTGGTAGTGTTTTTATTGAACTTAGTGGTGCATCTATCTTTCCAATATGGTGTTTCGATGCACCTAGTCTAATTTCTCGCGAGATTATTCTGCGGCCATCTTCCCAACGAGTTTTGACCGTGTTCAACATCTCATTACGCAAGAACGTTATTTTAAGTGGCTTAGGACCGATGCCCTTATAATTCGTAGATTTGGGGATGCGTAACGTGTCCGTCACAGCTACATCATGCAAACCAAGCATATCACTGAGGAATCTCCATTGTAACTGATCGTGTTTGCGCTGCACCGCTTTATCAGTTGCTTCATCAGCTTCTGGAACTCCCAAAAGGATTATACTTCGATCATCCCTCTGTTTCGTTTGGTTTGTTGCTGGTACTTTCGGGCCCTTTCCCACCAGGGCACATCAGCAAAGATCCTTGCAGTGGTCTCTGAACGCTTCTTACGCAGAAGAAAAGCGGATAGTAAGATGTTTTCAATATCCCTTTCAGAGTGAACCGTGATTCTAAGCAATCTTGGATGGTCCAGATTTGAAGAAGTAGGTTTACGACTTAGTCGTACCAATGATAGTGGTTCAACTGGCTCCAAGTCCATGTTGTTGCACAACCTTTTCCATTCTTATTTATCGTGCTTTAGCCTGTCCCCTAGTAAGGTGGCACTCGTTTTCTTTATGTTGGTGCAAATCACGCTTAGTCCATGGACTGAATGTACACTGTGTTTGGCGCTTTCGCTGGTTGCTAGACGTTTCAACTACCTTAGATAGAATACCTATAGTGTCCACTTTGGGAGTGTTTTGCACGATGACTTTTGGTTTTGAACCTAAGGGTTTTCGCTGATCCTTCGGGTGAGCAGGTGGCTTTGGCTTCGTATCTTTTTGCGAACCAGGGATGTTTTGGGCAGACAGGCCTTTAACAGTCGCATTTGTAAAGGTGGCCTTTTGATGAAAAGGACGCTCCTCAAGACACTCCGGCACATTTGCAACAGCTGAACATTTGTGTTGAAAGATCGGAGATTTAGTGTTTATCTGACTGGTATTACCGTCAGTGGTTTCCGATTTATTGAAAAACATACTGGCAAACTGAGAATTATGAGTCTCTACCGATGTCTTCAACGTTTGTATGATAAGCTCTAAGCTCAGCATCCGATCATCCAGGTTGCTTTGCGCAACACTTGTTCGAGCAGTTAAATCTGCGTTTGGTTTAGCTCGACAACTTTTGCACACGTAGCATACACCAGGCATGTTTTCATCCATCAGGATCGATAGCGCATCCGAGGTCAATGATTTGTCGCATTTTGCGTAGCATTTGTGGGAACAGTTTTGGCACGTGACAAATTTGACCTTACCACTGACGACTTTCATGCAGACGACGCACGTTTCGCGAACATCAGATTGTTTCATGTTAACGGGGTCAACCAAAAGTACAAATCAGAGCACAAAAATCGATACGGCTGCGGTTAGTTTGTGTGGTATTGGGCGGAGTTGACGGAAAATGACGGGTTGTCGGAAAATTTCGTCACTCGATTTAGCTGCTAATTTGCCAGATTCCCTTTGAGATTTTTGGCGTGAATATGATAACACGTTGTGTATTTCTGGACTAAGTAGAGCTTTTACATATTTTCAAAATTACCTAAATTTATATCGTGGTGCTCGCATGCTCATCCCTTGTACATCATACAAGTACGACATTGTATACTTACATTTAGTTCCATCGTTTTTCATATTTCCAATCAAAAACGTAATTATCAGAGATTTTTGCATTTTAAAATGTGCCAAACTCATAAGTGGGTTATAACCATCACTCAATTAAAAATGGTGAGCAAATCACGATGATGAATCAACTCTCCCATTGCGCGGATTGCACGATCGTATTCGCGTTGTTTGTACTCATCTCATTTAAACTGTAGGACCAGAATACAATCGCCTATAAATGGTGAACAATTAGCGAATAAAGTTGAAAGCCACTGCTACATAAGGTTGCCATAACCAACCAGTTCATTTACGTGAGTAACTGGTGTGTGCGATGGAAATGCAAGCAACTATTGATTTTGGTTTCAAGCCAGTGGGTTTAACCCACATTAACCTAAGCATCGGAACGAGAAATTGATCAGATTTATAAGGCCTCCGTTATCGGACAATAGCTTCATAGCTTGAACCTTGTACAACAATAAGAAGCATTTCTTCTTCATAAAGCCACTATAATTAACAAGTTTTTTGCAACTGCTCATTCTCAAAAATATTAGAAAAGAAATATTTAGTTAACAGACGCGTACACGCATTATCGCACAGTTAATGGTCATTTTCACACCATATTCTCGAATCTCGAATGTGGTTATATTCGTAAAGAGACTTGAAAAATTTGTTTGGATTTTCAAGGAGCAAAGTTTAATATATTTTGTAGTGGTCGAATCAATTCCACCGAAAAAGTAAAAAGTAACGCTATACTTTATGCTATATTATTATCTTAAATGTACTCGTCAACATTAATTAATCTGGAGTGCGTTATAACCAAATCGAACATCTTCACCATGGTATATTGACCTTCAAATCAAATAAGTTGTTATTGTACGCAAATGATTGCATATATAACAAGCTTTATGATGGTCAAATTTTTAATGTCAAAAAAGAAAAATGAAGAACGTGGTTTATTGAAGATCTGTTCTGATTAAATCTGTTCACGTAGGCACATAACATATTGTACCATGCTATATATAAAATACAGATAGTTTGATATACTAGACACATTAAAATTAATCTTGAAGTCCCCGCGTGATGCCAGCGAACAACCAGAAATCCATGTTGGTGTAAAAGTGTAAGGGGTATGAAGATATCAGAAATTGGTCAATTGTTATACAAAATTCGATTTTTCGTGCACGTTTTGGCTACCGCGATAAAGCCTCCATTTGCTTTGCTTTTACTCCTTCATTCTTGGGGACATTATTGTAGTGGTTAGTCTAGTACCATTGTTCCTATATTATCTCAGATAATGGCAACCGCAGAATAAAAAAATGAAATCGCGCTTATTTCTCTTCAACAGCGATGGGTTTAGTTTTCGATGTAAATTTATTGTAAAAAAAAATTCTCGAAAATTTCCCTAAACACTCAGTGTGCTAGTGAATTAGAAGCTTTTTCTTTGTAAAAAATCAGCTAAAAATGGGGTGCACATTCATGAGGGTCTTGTTGCAATTTGTAACATTTTCACTTTGTTGTGCACTTTTTGCACTTTGTGTTATGTTGTGGGACAACAAAATTTAATAGATTTTAGATATGCAATTACGCTTCACGTTGAATGGAAGAGGCATTAAATGTTTTGTATCCTGGCAATAAAAAGGATCGCGTGCAAGAAGCAACTAAATTATTTTTTTAAATAATACGTTTTCTTCAATAGATAGCTATTGCTGTTTTGAAACCATTTAAAGCCAATGATTTCATACATTCAAGTTTGCAGACATACACTTTGTCTAAAAGGATGATGGCCTAGAAAAAGTAGTGTACATTTCGCTTCAAAACTACTGCAGTACTCTAGCAGTATAATATAGAAATAAATAAATGAAAAATACGTAAAATAAATAATGTTTTGCATGAAGAAAATTAAATCATGTTTCATTGGTTGCTGATGTATTTTTACATTATCATTATCATGCATGATTTGAAACTACAGATAAAGCGGTAAAATATTTTGTGTTTATATCAAAAGTTGCATTTGTCTAACAAACTTAAAATGGTTAACATTAAGTTGGTCCTTGGTAATCCGAATTTTGGCGAAACTCAGCAGATGGACAGAGGGGTATAGTACTTTTTCTCTCTGTGCACTTAGGAGGCACAGTTTACAGCATCCACTTGAAAATGTTGAGCATTTACTGACTAATGAACACCTATATGCTTACTTTAATATTGTTTATCTCAAAGATTATTGGAATACTTCAAGAAAGGAATGGCCCCTGGTAACGAAAAAATTCTACCTAAGCTCAGCTAATATTGTAAATCAGCCAGAAATCAGCGAGTTCACCTGGACCGAAATATTATCAACATGTGCTGGCAAGATTTGGCTCTTATTTAGGTTCAGTGGGAGATCTCACTGTTATGACTAGTTTATGACCCGCTTAAACTCGTGCAACAAGGTATCTTCATCCGTTGATCCGATGAATTTCACATTATCTGCGAAAATGAAGCATGTGCACTTCAATGCAGAGGACAAGTCATCGATGAACATCAGGAATAGAAGAGGACCGAGTACCGACCCTTGGAATACACAACTTATCAGGTCGGTTTGATTCGACAGCGTAGATCCTACCCTAACTCGGAATGTCCTACCTTTAAGGAAGGCCTTTATCCAAGCAAGTAGACTACCCCGTATGCCTATTGCTGCTAGCTTAATCTCTAGAAGGTGGTGATTTTCGGAATCGAAAGCCTTGCTGAAGTGTAGGTAGATGGCTTCGACAGGCTTCCCTTCATCCATTATTTTAGTGGCAGTATTGAGAAAATTAAGAAGGTTAGTCAGGCAGGATCTATTCTTAGGAAATTCATGCTGAGTTACACTCAACAATGAATGCCGACAAAGATGTTTACATATTTTGCCAAGCAGCAATTTTTCCATTACTTTCGAGACCATGCTAGTCAAACTGACCGGTCTATAGTTACCAACAGTTGACCTGCAACCACCCTTGTGTACAGGCACGACTATGGCTTCCCTCCACTTACTGGGAACAGACATGATTTAAAGAGCTGGCAAAAAGGTTCGGTAATCACCGAAGCAAGATGTTTAAGCATAATTGAGTAGATGCCATCCGTACCCTCAGATTTGTTGACCCGAACATGGATAATTGCGTCATAGTTCAATCATTTAGTATTTTATTAAGAAGCTAAGGGCTAGTACAATTTACAAGGTAGATTGAGAGGTGGTTTAACAAAGCAATAATTTTTAAGTTTCCTAGGATTCATAGCGTGCCACATTCGCGTTTAGCAAGTACTATCTAGGATATTTTAGATTAATTCACTTCAACTTGAATGAGCTAAAAAGCATATTGCATTACAAAAACACAGAATAATATGGGAACAACAAATAACATAACACGCAAAAATGCGGTTTGGTTGCTTACTCAGCAGTTCAAGAATCAGGTAAAAATCGAAATGGCAGAAATTGTTTTCGATAAGTGGGATGACAAACGTAGATGCATGGTGTTAAGATGTATAGTTTTCTTCAATGCACGAGTTTTGCGTCAAAACATCTGCTGATTTGGTGAGTTTACAACACAATCTGGTAGATTGTTTTACGTAAAGCAAACTCGCGAGGCAAAAATGTCGTCCACAGTTGAGTCGCGAGTGAAGGACAGTTAGAATAAATGTAAGAGCTCTTGTCTTGTGCGAGCCCCGTAGATTGAACATGTAATGCAGATGGTGATTTGCGGTATTCAAAACATTGTAAACCAAATCGAATCGCTTCGTAGACATTGACGAGGATAATTTAATAAATTCAGGGTTTTGATTCGCTCGTTGAATGGTTTCCAGCTGAACGTGATGACAAGTTTCGTAGCTTGATGATATATAATTTGCAAAGTCGCAACATCTTTTTTAGATCATAGCGACCATGCTTAAATTGTATATTCCATCGTGAGCTTGATTTGAGTATATATAATGCAGGAAATTGACTGTTTTAATAACCTACCGAAAATTCTCTTTAGGATTGATAATTTCTCTGATGCTTTTCTATAGACGGAGATGTAGTGGCTCGCCATCCTCAAGGTGTGGCTTATTAGCACACCGAAGACCTTTTGTTCCGTGGTACACGATAGACTGTGTGTATCAAGTAAATACTGGAACTCCACATATTTTCCAAGGTTTAACGTATGACACTTTTGAAAATTGAAAAAAATTGGTGATTTCTATTGGACCAAACCTGGAGGTTGTTCAGAACCTTATGGTGCAGTTCGCAGTTTTCCGGTTCATTTATCATTTACCTCACTTTTTTATCTACTGCGAACAATACGATCTTACATTTGATGAAAGCCGGTATGTCATTGGCATAAAGTGCGAAGGGTATTGGTCCTAGGAAAGATCCCTGGGGCACACCACTTGTGAAGGCTGCTGATTGCGATAGAGCACAGCCCACAGAGACGTAAACAAGCCGGTCAGTCAGGCAATCTTTTAACCAAACTAATATTCTACCAGCGATACCACAACCTCCCAGCTTGTGTAAAAAGAATACTGTCTTTTATACGGTCAAGTTCTTTCGACATAACATACAGGGATGTTTTCGCCAACATCTACTGCTAGAGTCCAATCGTCAAGGGTAAGGAAAATGTTAGTAAGGCACGACAATCCCGAAAATAGCTTATTTTCTTTAGGGCATTTGCTCATTTTGTTAGCCACGATCCTTTCGAACAGCTTGGATATGGCAGACAACAAGGTAACAGGCCTATATTTTGCTGGCTCTGAACGAGCCCCGCCTTTGAAAATCGGGGAGATAATACCAGATTCTTATTCCGTCGGTATGACACTTATGGACCTCGATTCGCAGAATAACTCAGTCTGAGGTCCGCATAGTACTTGTGCACAATGGTTTAGTATATTGGGTGTAATTTTACCATAACTAGGGTATTTTCTATGATTCAAAGATAGTAGAGTTTGAAACACCTCTGGTAATGTTTATTGTGTCCAATGGTACAAGATGCGTTACTTCTGGATCCAGTTGTATATCCACACCTTCCTTTGGACAAACTACTGGAGCGTATTAATTTACGAGAACATTCGCGGTGTTAGTTGCATTTGTTTTCGTTTCAGAGGGCGACCGTAAGGCCGCAACTCCTGTTTTCACTGCACACTGCTTGTTCACAATCTGGTAAACAAGCTTTAGATTTTGTATCATTTTGACATTATATCTGCTTGCTATTGTATTATGTCTTCAGCAATAAGTGTAATGACATGGTTTCTTAGTTTACGAAAGGTCTTCCATGTGGTATCGGTGGTTAACCGACGATGGTTTCTCCTAGTCATATTTCGCAGTCTAATCCATTTCCGAGTGCGACTGCGGATTTTTAATCAGAATGCATTTCCACAAATAATAGACCGCTGACCTTTTACTCCGTTGCCTTCAATTTTCCAATCGTTATTCAAACTTTGTGCATTTCTTGATTTAGATATTCAAAGTAATTCACAGATAGTCATACCTTTCTGACGATATTTGTTTTATCGTTTGTTTGCTCTGCTGGACATAAATAGTCAAAATTCGAGATCAAACGGTCGCTCGAAAATGGCGGACAGTCGCATGTAACGGAGTCTTCTTTAGTTGTCAAGATCAGTTCGAGTATTCAATTACATATCTGTCTCTCTGTCTCTTGGATTGCTTTCCACCTTATTATACAAGGGAATATCATCAAAGAGCTGCTGCAAGAGGGCAGCAGTGAAGGCCTGTTAGGAGGATTACAGTCTACTATGATCAGGATTCTGATATGTTATCGCGAGGCAATAGAGCGAAACTCATCGTATAGAGTCGTATTATACAATTAAGGGGCTGTTGGTGGCTGCTGTTTTATTTTGACACTCCGGCGTCAAACAGTTCAGTTAACATTCGACAGTAATTGGTTAATAAGTCAATCGGGATTACAGAAATTCGTAAGCTGTAAAGAAGCACTCACCATTGCCAGAGGCTTTGTTATTATTTTTCTTTTGAAATTGTCGATTCTATTATCCAGACCGTATTTTTAGTACATTTCACTTCTAACATGACAGTACGTGGCTAACGAGCCAATCGTGTGTAAAGATTGTTTTGATGATATGCCACATTAAGGCGTACACTACTTCAAACGTTATGTTTAAAAATGTCTTCTAGCATGAGAATAATCTGGAATGCAACTGATAAAGTCATCTCACCAATAGTTGATGAGAAATATTAGTGCGTTACAACAACAATAGAAGGCTCATACCAACTATTCGATTACGGATAAAATCAGAAAATGAAAAAAGTCACAGAGCTACTGCATGCCTGAAGTATCCCGATCTTTCCTCCGTTAAGGCCTGTTTTTAAGTGATGACTTGGTTGTAACCGTTAATATCTTGTTTAGTTTTAATGCGCGACCCTATTTAGGGTAATTTATTCCACGAATACTCTCCCTAATTGCAATATAAGCTTAGGTAGATCACCATTTTCAGCGATATCAACTAAACATTTCAATCTTAAATTATTCTTCAGCTGACCTCTCGTCGTGCTGTGGAAAAGATACTTTTTTATCGAACATCGGAAATAACGCAATGTCCTTAAGATTTAATAAGATTTAAGATAAATTCTAAGCCTCGTGATTGACTGAGATTTCAAACTGCACTGGACCTTTTCCAGGCAATTTGTCTTTTTTAAGTTCGGTCTCCATTATCAAACAAAGTATTCTAAGTGTAGTCGCAAGAATATTTCGCATAGAGAACTTTAGATAAACGGCATAACAACGCCAGCCAAATAAAATAAACGATATGATCAAAAACGGATGAACTGATGATGTTGTATCGACCAAAGTCGTTGGTCAACGCGTAGTTCACCCGTTTCTTAGTTCGACAATTCAAAACAATGATTCGAGTTTTCTACGGTTCTATTAACAAGATTAATAGAAAATAACAATGGACAATCCTCAACTGTAACAGTTTGTACAAATGATGTGAGCCACAAATGCTCAAAGGTTCCAAAAACAACAATAAATTCAGCCAATGCTGACAAGATAGACTGGCAAATGATAAATGCAAAGAAATACGATTACCAATACAATGGTGAACAATCGCCTCTGTTTTCTCCAAATACCACGTGCAAAAATATGTCGAATTTAATGGCAGTCAAGCAATATAAATTAAATCAGTAAAACAAAACGGGGTATACAATTTGATAAGGAAAATGTAAGATAAAAATGTTGAGAATTAAGAAGGATCCAATTGTTTAAATAGAAAATAAGAAGGAATTTTACAAAAAAATTTCGTCATTCACACCTCCCGACGAATTCCTTCTAAACCTGTTGTTCTGAATGAAACTAACTGATTGGTTTCGCCTCCCTAACCAACTACTCCAATCTTAACACAAAATAACGCAAGACAAACGGAAAGTGACATTATTGAGTGGCGAGTCACACCCGCAACATCGAATTGCTATCACTGGACATCTGCGGATTTTTATAGAGAAAACGTTTGCCAAACGTAGACTCACCACTTCCTCCAGCTTTGCTCCTGACCCTTTAAGAAGTTCGAGCTTGCTCTAATTGCGCCACCACGCCAGCCTCTGGGCATACGTCTTCTTGAGTTCCATCCAGACACGAAATTGAGCGTAAGAGCCTTTTCCAACTAGAGAACCGACGACGAATGATGTCTATTTCTCGTTGTGAATCCATTGACGTTATAGTACAACTGGCACGTCTAAATTCAGCCTGCTCGGTGCACTGTGGATTAACAACTTCAAGTCACACATCGATGGCTTGTAAAGGAAAGTCAGGATCGCTTACATAAAATTTCGAGGCAGCAACTGGATTAGATCGGGTACCAACATGCATCCACTGGCGTGGTATCGTGTATTCGTGTACGAACGTCAAGCGAATCGCTACGGACGTTGTGAAACGGCTAGTTCCATTTGTAATATAATACAAATTGATCATGGAATCAGTCCAAAGTTAACGTTTATGACAAGTTCACACAAAGCGACCGACGTTGCACCAAATAAATGAACTGTCATCCTAACTTTTTAATGGATCTGCACATATCATAATCCTCCAACCAGAGAATTTTAAGTGCGTCTCTATCATAGTTTGGCACTTCGACTTGTAGAAACATATGTTGAGAGTCAGCAGCAAAGTCATGTAATCGGAAACACAGCAATGCGTCAATCAAATTTGTCGTCAGATTTGGTCCCTGAAGTAGTACACCATTCAAGGAGACATCCTTGTGTTTAGCCGCACGATTGATCATTACTTTCAGCTTTCCAGGTATTTTAAAATCGAACACAAGATAGTGAATCAAATACCAAACAGTATTCTCCTTAGCATTATCCAGAACGCGTTGAATATTACCAGTCCCCGAATGATGTGCCATAACTTTGTTGAAACGCCTAAACAAACTACTATCACGTTCAAGTTGACGCCGCAAGTAGCTTAAGCGCATTTCCGCTGTCAAATTATTTGTGGGGTGTTCGCTCATATCAGACATCCAGGGTAGTGGTGCCTAAAAATGACCGTCAATAATATCTGATCGCCTTACGAGATACAAGGGATCTTTGTCATCCCACGATCGTTAATTTCCATCAGCGTATGGGTCTGCATTGCATAGACGGTTGTTACATTCATCAATTAACCTTTCCTCAGGTAGAGAATTCAAACAAACGATATCCACTGAGGTTTGGCATGCCGGTCCTTGCAAAATCCAAACCATAAACGTTTTTGTTGCAAATGGACGGCCTCTGCATCCTAATCGCTGTTTCAAAGCCCAATTTGCTGCAGAAACATTACAACCTATCAGCACAGTCACAGGCTGATCACTCACATCCAAGTCAACGTCTTTCAAATATGAAAGGCGTTTCCCTAAAGTTTATTATCGAACATTGTGATACATGCGGCAAACTTTCCACTGTGTACGCCTCTGCAACATTGATTACTTGACTGACGTCAAACCAGTCTATTTTTTGAAGGTTAAGCGGAAACAAGAAAGTTTACGTTGGTGCTCCAATGTTGTCAACGAAACTTGCGCAGGACAATTAGGCATCTTGTATTGTTCAACGAAGTCCTCGAGAATCAAAGTGTTATCAAACTTACTATCAAATAGGGCTACAGTATTTATAAGCCCAGTCGGCGTCTCGATCTTGATGAGTATAGAGCCTAAGAACACTTAAGCACTAATTGACGAATGGCTGCAATAAATATTCGTAGACGGTTTCTCTGCAGCGTGGTTGTAATGTAGAAGTATATGGTGTCGTTTACCGCAATTTTCAGCAGTGCACAACGGATTGTAGTTACATGACACAGCGCCATGTGACGGTCGTAGAAATCCAAAACAAACACAATTGCGCCTGGCGATTTCCCAGCGCGTCTTAACATCCGATTCAATAAATTTCAGACAATTTTTGAACTCATGAGAAGCCTGGTAAATGCATCATACTAGGCTAGGCCTTACATCACTAGTGGTAGCAAAGCGTTTCATTTCTCAGTGATTTGGAAACCACTCCTCGCATTTTATTATGCACGAGGTGATTGATTACACGTGTTTGAGCTAGTTTTTTCGAGCAGCTGACCAACCCTACTCCTTGCGATAGGTGCCCACCGTGACACAAATTGTGTCAGGTGCTCAAAGGTAACTACGTGACTATCCATGCTTAGTTGATCCGCCGCATCAGCTCACTGATGCTGTAAGGGCGACAGGTAAAACTTAGCAACGCCTTCCAAGGTGGTTACATAATTTAAATCTGCTTCACAGCCCAATTGCTTCAAAAGCAATTTGGAAATTTTTCATCCTCAAGGCGAGGTTCGACAGACTATCGGAAGTGTTCCTTACCGGTGTTGCTTCACTCAGCATGTCGTTTAATAACGAATGTGCAACAACATGAGGTAGGCCAAACATTTCCTTTAGAATGCTGCGTGCACTTTTATAACCTTCTCTGGGCGGCAACATCACGCAAGCGTCAATCACATTTCGAGGCTCACCTCGAGAATAATATGTGAGGTATATTAAAAGCTGACCAGAATCACTAGTTTTTGATTCCCCGTGGCATTCAAACTACCTTATAAATTTCCAATAGTCCATGGATTACTATCAAATGATGATAACTCAACCTTTGGCAGTGTAGCAGAATCGTTCTCGATTCTCTGTGGCGCATTGACCACTTCCAAATCATGTTGACGATCATCGAAAGGAAAATTA
>JACCGJ010015270.1:0-34447 GCA_013407085.1 Atriophallophorus winterbourni | reverse complement strand
AATGGAATCTGAATAGCATTATTCAAGGTAATCAAAGTTAATTCAAGGTTTTAATCGTCTTAAAAGCAACAAGCTTAACAATTAGCATAGGATGGCAAAAAATGAAATGTAAGTGCATAAAACAAGATGAGGAATTAAATTAGGCAGTATATAATTCAATAATTCAATAACAGTTCGTCTAATTTTGTTTTAAAGTTATGCAAGTTAGTGGAGTGAGCAACGGTAGTAGGTAAAATCTCCCAAGTAAAACAGATAAGGACATAATAAAAATATCCACAGTTCAAGCGAGAATGGGGTACCACAAGCATATATTCCTGAGGCCGATAATTTCTCGTATCTCTTTGCGTGAATAAATCCCGTAAAGGATGGCTTAGGGAATGGAATATTTGGTTCGTCGATAGGGAAAGTCGTACAGATTCAATTGAGCTATCCTTTCTTTATACGGCTTGTTTCGGATGCTAAGAACTAGTTTTGTTGAGCGGTGATAGATTCGCTGCATAAGTTCAACATCCTTCTTGATCCACGGAGACCATGACTGTACACCGTATTCCATGACTGTTTGTCAAGTATGTATTCATGATCCTTGAGAATATCTCGGGCGAAAATTTCCCAAATACCCATTTGAGTAGATTGAGGATAGGTGTTGCCTCATTATCATTAGCAAAATCTGTGCGTAGTCCTTAGTGGAATGCGTTTCCTGTACTATTCACACCGGATGACAAAGGAAACAAAGCTTCTCGGGTTGTATGTGAGGATTGTTAAAAGGCGGTAAGCCCCAAGGCGAGGATTGTCACGTGTTACGCTTGTTCGTTAAAAGTACATGCACAGTGCGACAAGTCGTTCACCACGGATTTTGTGTCAATTATTAATGACGATATTTGCCCTGGTGTTTGTTTTGTATGCCAGGAATGCGAGGCCAGACCGACAATTACGTCCTCTGAGGCAAACACTGCCGACTCGCTCGTCACCCGAAGTTCCCGAATCAAGACAAACCACGTTTGCTTAACCCTTAGTCTACGGTAATTGGATATACGTATTTTATGATATTTTTGTGTTATTCTGCTTAATTATGGCATACATAAAACACATGATTATTTTTTATGGATCACATGCCAGCCGCCGCCTGACAAGTGCACTCCGATGGTGACTGAAGTTACCGACGGGAGCTACTGAGCAATCGACTGCTTGTTTGAGGTGGTAACTAGAGTTACCGTCAGTAGACAAAGGGTTAAGATCACTTTTGCCAACAAAAAGGATATGTAAAATGGCCTACTGAATTCATATTTGCTCCTAGCACAAAGTGTCTCACACCTCTGTATATATGCTGGGAAAGTCAACAACCACCGAATGGTCGGGATCAAGCAGCATCAAGGAGTATCATTTTGCTCGACGTTCCAAAAAATACAGGGGCCACAACGGTTTATGAAAGAAAAGGGCACGATCGTAAACTGTGGTAATTTAATTAATTAATTGATTATATTAATTACCGATCCTTTACTTTGTTACCTGTGATTTCCAAATTACTTGAGAGCCTCAATGCTGACGATCTAATGAAATCAGAGAAAACAGCCATGATTTGAACGGAATTATTCCTGTTTATCCAATTTACTTATAACGCTGGATGATTGGACACAAACGATAGATAATGGGCAAGCAATTCATGCCTGCTGCCTAGATATCTACAAAGCGTTTGATCGTGTTTAACATAGCCTACTACCGCAGAAACTTGAAAGGCTTGGTATCACCGGAAAGTTGTGAATTGGCTAAATGATAACCTAACAACTCGCACTACACAGGTACGTGTTGATGGTGCATTATAAAAACAAATTGCAGCAACCAGAGGAGTTCCTCAAGGTTCAGTCCTTGGTCCGATCCTCTTTCTGGTTTATGTCAATGAAATAACGGAACTTGTTTGGTGTAAAATGTCGACATAAACATAAGGCATTGCATCCGTAGCACAGAAGACTGTCAATTATTACAAAAAGATACACGTCACAACTTGTCGTTGAAGAACAAACTGCCGTTTAACTTCAACAAATGTAGTTTCATGAATGTGGGTAATCAAGTAGAGTTCGCATACCATATAGGTTCACAATAGCACACGTGTCCTCAATCTACTCAAATGGGTTCGTGCGATAAACACCTATCTTCAAAGGCGGTTGCCGATCTGACGATGCAAATTATCGTCCCGTCACACTTTTACCTGTTATTGCTAAACTCATGGAACGTATCGTCTCGGAAAGAATAGTTGCACACTTCGAATCGCATAATTTGTTTTCGCCAGCGCAGCATGGATTTCGATCACACCGATCTTGTCTCACAAATCTTCTCCTCACGTAGACGACTGGACAAAGGAGATGGATAAAAGATCTTGCATCCACGTCTGTTACCTAGACATTTCGAAAGCTTTTGACAGAGTCAATCATCATTTGCTTCTTCAAAAACTGATGCGCTTAGGAATATGTGATCCACTCCTCTCCTGGTTGTGCGACTATCTATCAGATCGCGACGCCCGAGTAAAAGTTAACGGAGCGCTATCCCAAACGTTCAAAACCACCAGTGGAGTCCCACAAGGGTCTGTGCTAGGCCCGCTCCTCTTTCTGTTGTACATAAATGATTTACCACCCCTCATATCGTCCAAAATCGTCCTGTTCGCGGATGATATGAAAATTTGGACGCCAATAAGTTCTGCAGAGGATTGTGAGAAACTGCAAACGGATTTGGACAGCGTGTCGAATTGGGCGGCCATGAATGACATGTCATTCAACATACAGAAATGTAAGATGCTCCATCTTGGCAAGAATGTTCCTTGGACATATCGATTGGGAACTGAAAACCTAGCATGGAGCTCGTTAGAAAAAGATCTTGGAGTGTGGATTAGCGGGAACCTGAAGAGCACAGCGCACTGTCAGAACATATATCGACGAGCAAACAGATTGTTAGGTATCTTTCGAAGAATATTTGGAAGATTCTCTCTGGTAACGTTACCAAGGATAATGAATGTCTACCTTCGCCCTACGATGGAGTATGCGGTAGAGGTGTGGGCTCCTTGGCTGCGAAAGGATATTGCTCTCTTCGATAAAATCTATCACAGAGCAACAAAGTTAGTGATGGGTCTTCGCAATGTTCCGTACACCGAAAGATTGCGACGTCTGGGTCTATGCGATTTTACCCAAAGGAGGATACGACGCGATATTATTCTGACTTATAGAATTGTGTCTACCGAAGGACATCCACTAAAACACTTGCTTGATGTATGTGATGGAAAAGTAACACGCGGACATACCTTATCCCTTTACGTCCCAAGTTCCCGTATTGACTGTCGGCGCCATTTTTTCGCCATACGTGCTATATTTCTTTGGAATTCCCTACCCCAACATGTGGTGGACTCTCCTTGCCTGGCGGCGTTTAAAGTGAAATTGGACTTACATATGCAAAAGAATAACATTCGTGAGCCTTACATTTGATATTCACTATTGCTTTTATACTATTGTATTTTTCCTGTTTTCATTCATACCGTCATCCTGTGGTGTTGTAAAGTATTAACTTTTTTAACCATAAATCTTTGAATTTGAATTTGGGTATTTGGGAAATTTTCGCCCTAGATATTCTCAAGGATAATGAATACATACTTGAGATCAGTCATGGAATACGGTGTACAGTGATGGTCTCCGTGGATCAAGAAGGATGTAGAACTTATGCAGCGAATCACTGCTCAACAAAACTAGTTCACAGCATCCGAAACAAGCCGTATAAAGAAAGGATAGCTCAATTGAATTTATTCGACTTTTCCTATAGACGAATCAGAGAAGACCTTATCCTACCCTAAAAAACATTCCATTCCCCAAACCATCTTTTACGGGATTTATTCACGCAAAGGGATATGAGAAATTATCGGCCTCATCAATGTATGCTGGTGTTACCCCATTCTCGCTTGAACCATAGAAGAAATTTTTATTCTGTCCGTGTCTGATTTACTTGGAACAGTTTACCTTCTACTGTTGCTCACTCCACTAGCTTGCATGACTTTAAAACAAAATTAAACGAACTTTTATTGAATTATTCGTTCCCGGACTACTTATACACTGCTCAATATAATTCCTCATCTTGTTTTATCCGCTTACATTTCAATTTTTACCATCCTATGGTTATTGTTAAGGTTGTTGCTTTTTAGACAATTAATAACCTTGAATTAACTTGAATTATTGCGAATCAATCGGTTCCCGATAATCTGTGGTCACCGACACGTACAGACGGCATTGTTCGCGAACTTTCAACGAAAAGGCTCTAATTCGCTGAAGGTTACATTTTGTCAAGTAGCATTGCGGATGCTGTCCGATCCGAACCGTCACGTTAGATTGTGCACTCCCAAAGCTTTCCATTGCTAAATCCTCCGATGATGCTTTGCGCTGTGTAACAACGCGATACAATACTCAAATATTAATAATGGGTAATTTCAACTTTCCCTAGCTCTTTAGCCGGAATGATCATCCATCAGAGACACTTGAATCCGAAGCTCTTGTATAGACTTGTAAACGATAGAAAGAAAATTAAACCAGGAGTTTTGCCCTAAAAACTTCGTCCGGCTTCACAGAATCCATAAATCAGACCGCTGACCTGTTAGCAGACTTTTATGCCGGAGTTTTTGCGCCGAAATCCATGGAGCCTGATCAGGAACCAATCATTCGACTTGACCGACCGACCTTGAGTGAAGTATTGATTACTCCGATGGTGGTAGCGCAGTACTTACGAAAATTAAACGTAGAGAAATCTCCAGGACCAGACGAGATAACTCCAAAGCTGCTCAAAACCAGCCATGCGCAGCTATCTGAACCTCTATCTTGCATGTTTAATAATTTGCTCCAAGCTGGCGTAGTGCCACAAGACTGGAAACTGGGACAAATAATACCCATTTACAAAGGTGGTTGCCGTTCTGATGTTAAAAATTACAGGCTGGTGACCTTGCTGTCTTCGGTATCAAAAGTTTTTGAGCGAATAATAACCGCAGAAATCGTGCGACATCTGGAAACGAATCAACTTTTGGCAGTTGCCCAACATGGATTTCGCAGAAATCGCTCTTGTCTAACAAATTTGCTGACAAGCTTAGACGATTGGACGAGGATTGTAGATGCGAGGGGCTGTATTCATGTGTGCTACCTGGACATATCTACAGCGATCTTGAACAAGCTAAAGAAACACGGTATTGTTGGAAGACTATACGAATTGATCAGAGATTATCTCAGCAACAGACACATCCGAGTTCGTGTGGACGGCCTATTATCGAAGAGCATAGATGTCACTAGCGGTGTTACACAAGGCTCAGTGCTTGGACCAATACTGTTTCTAGTCTATAAAAACGATATACCAATACCAAATGATAGTAAGATGGTTTTGTTTGCTGACGATATAAAAGTATGGAGGCTAATCAGAAATGCTGACGATTGTGTTTTGCTGCAAAATGATTTGAATGCTTTGTACCACTGGTCATTCAAAAATAAACTGTCATTGAATATGCAAAAGTCGAAGATGATTCAGATCGGACGTGACCTTGGCCTTTCCTATCAATACAAGCCCGGCGACAAAAACACCGAAGAAGAAAATGACCTCGTTGTTCTGGATTACGGGTCGTTTTAAAAATGGTTACAATGCAAAACCGTTTACAAAAGCGCGTCTCGGCTGCTTGGCATGTTAGCGGCGGATATTTGGACTTTTTTCCCCGGGGTGTTTTCCTCTCATGATGACTACATATATACAACACCCGGTTCTAGACTATGCCATACAAGCCCTGGACACCATGGCATCCAAAAAGACTTTTACTTCTGGATATATATATATATATATATATATATTATAATATTATATATCTCTCTCTCTCTCCTCTTTGTCCTTCTCGTTCCCCTCTCCTCTGGTTCTGCCCCGTTCCTTCCTTCCAGCTTTTTTCCCCCCCCTCCCTCTTGAATCTTGACACGAAATACCGCAACTTGTTTTAAAAATCGACAAAGGTCTTGCGTTGACAGCGTCGGATCAATAAATATTGTAACTGACTCAGTATTACATGCTAAAATTTCACTCAAATGTCTGTCGGTTTGTTCTACAAATTGGCTGAATTACCGATATGTGCAAACGATACTCACCCGATCTCATCGCTATTACTGAAACCTGGCTTTAATGTTGTTTGACTGAAAGCGAACTGTCGATTCTCAATAAAATACTATTATGGAATGATGGCTCACGAAAAGCTGGTGTTGTGGCTCTATACTGTTACGAACGTCACCAGTGCATGAACATTCACGATCCCAACCTTGAATCCGACATTACGCTGTCGTCTGAGGAGGACTGCACAACCGGCATAATATATCACCCTCCAACCTCTACGAATGCTCAAAACGACGGGTTATTAGAGCTACACACTACGCCGGAGAGATGCGACGTTTATGTCCCAATTAATTCCACATTAGAGATCTAACGGTCATGGTTTTAGACGGCTTTCGAAGATTCTGGCCAATTTAACCCCATGATCTACAAACTTCGAAGTTCTCGACGGACTCTCGTCACGTACATTTCCATCCATCATTATGCTTTCTCTAATATTACAGACCAGCGAATACCCACAGACTTAACGGCAAATTATTCACCAGAAGGATGATCGTTTCTGTTAAAATGTAGCTGTCTAATCTTATATTAGCAAGGGCATTTTAAACGGTGCATTGCCTTCACTTATACGGTATCCTTTCTTAAAATAGACAAAAGATTCAGATATATTTTTGGAATAATTCGATTACCCTTGCTTACATCTGGTCTGTAAAAGAAAGACGAGTTTCCACTAACGATATTCCCAGGGATAGGCAATCTTAATCCTGTCTTCTAAACCCATCTGAAAAATGGAATTTCCGCTAAGAAGAATTGAAACATTTTAACGTCCATTCACTTACACCATAGCTTGTGTTCTTAAGATGAGTCGATTTTCCTACTGCGATCTTAAATTTGAGGACCACAACCAGCCAATATATTCACAACTGTCATAAAATTCGTAAAGTTGTCTCTAATAAGTGAAAATGCAATTGAATGCTGGCTGAAAACAATCGTTGTCAATTGATTGAGACATGCAATCGCCCAATTCCTACAAAGTCCTTCAAACAATCCTGTCCGTTTGACTAACTGTAAGTAAACCTCTGGAACTAACTTATACACGTTAGTGACTGCTCAGGGCTTCGTTCGTTCCAACCTAAAGTATCCGAACTAAACTCAAACTCAATTTGCATTACGACCGTAAACGATTTATTTGATTGAAGAACGAAAATATAGGCGATGCTATATCGATTATCATTATTGAATGCAGCTTGATGTTACAGGAGGAATCTAAATAACATCGTAATAATTCAATGTAATTCAAGGTTTTTAATGGTCTAAAAAGCAACAGGCTTAACAACAACCATAGGATGGTAAACATTGAAATTTAAGTGTATAAACAAAATAACGAAGTAGATTAAGTAGTACATAATTGTTCGGGAAACGAATAATGCAATAAAAATTCATCTAATTTCGTTTTAAATTCATGCAAGCTAGTGGAGTGAGCAACGGTTGAAGGCAAACTGTTCCAAGTAAAACAGACACGGACAGAGTAAAAATAGCTATTTTGCAGTGATGAAACCTAATTGCAACCACATTCCGTGCATTGTTATACGCAAATTTTGATCGCGGGTACCGACGCGTTATTTACTCACATCATATTTTCCCATATAACAATACAAATAGGCTAAAAATAAATGAAAACTTAATTACTCGCAATAACACCCTGAATTAATTTATAAATTCTTTTCATCTCCCAATTTAATCGTCTATTATCCAACTGTGCGTTTGTCATATTTTCACCAAATATCACTGGGCAGAGAGCCATCAAAGTGGACATTTAATAGAAATCACGAAGCAAACCTGACTTGAATAAGTTGCGTTGAAATGAGACGGCGTATCTATTTGATGGGGGAGTGAAGTAGAACATCACTTCCGTTGAGTAGAATTACGTGATGTTCCGCCACATTTGGGGCAAACGACAACCAGTCGTCCATTGGCAAAGCGTCCAGGATACGTCATCTCAAATACGCAAACGTGTGTTTGATGTGGAATTTCGTTCGAATGGATTTCAATCATTATTGGACTCGCTGGCACTTGTATCGAATAAAGTGACTTGAAGCAAGAATAAATTCCTATTGCCGTAAGATGAATGGCTTGAAAATACCGGTAAGCAGAAAAAAATTCTGTACACAATGACGAGCAGTATATCAGAAAACGCACACAATTCAGTTAGGATTAGATTTTTCTAAGATTGTTAGTTAATTTGACAATCGAAAATATACAATGTTGAAGTTCCCATTGTTTCAAACATTATTGCTGAAGGGGGTTGGAACCACATTAGCTCAAAATCATCTACCGAGAATCCACATTTAAGTTTATTGAAAGGTTTTAAGCAGTGTTTCTGTAATTTAATTTTGTGACCTCTAGTCAGGGTTTATTTCTTTTCTGCTAACCGAAATTTCTTTCTTGAATCGCTCAAAGGGTTGTTTACCTATGTCCATCTGTCTACCACCTAATGAGGGCAATCCTACCGCTCTCTAGATTGCATATCTGTTGCCCTTATGGATTGAAATTAAGGAACCGAATTTCTGGAAAACAAAGTTCTGCGATTGGATATGTGAGATAATTTGTTAAAAACATCACGATCTCCGGTGACATGCTGCTAGAAATGTGATGTAGTCATTTAAAGTGACACATTTTCGGATCCTGGAGCGCCAGTTTCATCGTCACTTACATACCAGACAGTTCGCTTTACAATAAAAAATAGTTGGAGCTTTCATAACCACATCAAAGCATCCGCATCAGCACTGCGGTCATTGGCGTTGAAAATGAATATCTTGGGCCATCATTACGCATGCACAAAACTGCGATCGATTTGATGAGCTCCATTACTGAAAGTTATGTGAGTTTTTAAAGCAAGTTCATGAGGTTATGTATGGCGACGCAATCTTACACAAAATAATGCAATTCATTTCTTTTTAATTTTAGCATAAATTATTGCACATGAATTGATGATATTTCGAATTGATTGATTGTCATGAATGTCACAATTAAATAACACAAAGTCATTGGACTAGGCGGGGAAATCCCAATATGGTTGAAGATTGGGGCACAAAGAATAGCCAAACTGAAAGCCCCTGTAGTGGACTGACCACTACAATAATGTCCCCAAGAATGTTGGACAAAAGGCACAGGAGATGAAAGGTTTATCGCGGTAGCCAAAAGAGTGCACGAAGGTACATGGTAGCAATCGCGGAACACGAATCAACGGAAAGTGAGTTATCAAGGTCAATTGTTATGTACAGTAAAACAATGTTGTTACACCCCTAACTTCTCGTGCACATTACCGCATATTTTGTGCTATTCACCTGCTATATTTCCGCCACTTCTTTCTAAAGACGATTGCCGCTCAAACGTTGTATGGGAATCATGTCAAGCGCAAGCTCTGTTCCTTATGAAGATAGAATAGAAATAATATTGAAATAGCATTTTCCATCATACGAGAGACTTAGTAATATTATCCGCAATGATACTTTTCACCTGCTGCAGTGAAGATCTTCATAAAAGTCAAATATTCTCAGAGATTCAGAGTAATTCAAAGCTTTAATAGTCCAAAAATCAAATAATTTACAGTAACCTAATATTAAAAATATAAGGAACGCATAAAAACAACACAAATGTTTTATCAATACCGAATGTCAGCTAATGTATTCCGATGCGAGGCTGGACCGAATCGGAAAGGGATCTTGGAGTCTGGGTATGCGGCAGCCTGAAGAACAGCCTGCATTGTGAGGTTATCTACAAGCGTGCTTCCAAGCTTCTAGGTATGCTGCGTCGGATTTTCAGAACATTCTCGCCTGGAACGTTGCCCACCATCATGAAAGCCTATATAATTCCAAACATGGAGCATGCATCACAAGCTTGGACTCCGTGGTTAAAAAAGGATATACTATTGCTTGATAAAATATACCATCGCGCAACCAAACTCGTAAGAGGTTTCCGGAAACTAACGTACAAGGAACGATTGAAAAAACGGAGGCTCCCCACTCCCCTTCAAAGAAGCCTTCGAAGCGATGTGATACTAACATACAATATATTAAATACCCCACATCATCCCTTAAAACATTTATTCGAATACCGTGAGTCACGTCATACACGCAGCCACTCAGCGACACTGCAAATTCCCCACTCCCGTATCAGCTGTCGCCGATATTTTTATTGTGTACGTGTCTGTTTTCTTTGGAATTCCCTCCCCGAAACTCTTGTCATCTCTCCCAGCATCGAAACGTTTATTCGAAATTTGGATACTTATTTGTTGCATAGCGATTTGACGACACCTGCGTATTGACTCATGGTAACTATACAACCTCACTATACTTGACATTACAGGTTTATTTTATACCTATTTCCTGAACGAATATTTACTATGATATGGTAATTGTGAAGCTATGTGCTTGTAGCTTACTTGAATTTATTCTCCGAGCTTGTTGAGTTTGCATCGGACGTTTCGTTGCCAGACTAGGCAACATCTTCAGCGATTGCTGGCAAATTGACTGCTCGAGCCGAGCTAATAACATAGCCTAGTTGGCAACGAAACGTCCGATGCAAACTCAACAAGCTCGGAGAACAAATTTAAGTAAGCTACAACAACGACCCAAGCTACAAATATTCCAAACAATACTAACAAGCTATGTGCTTTTTGTGACCATAAATTCTTGGATCTTCAATCTTGAATCTTGGATTTGGTCAACATATACTCGTCAAGTTCAGCAGTTAACATGTTCAGGCTTGATGCACAAATGATATGTGGGGGCAGAGAGTATCATATAAAACAAACTCGGACAGCAAAGAATATCTTTCTACAATTTGATCTAGAGTTTGGAATGGTTAACTTGCAGCAATGAGTTCTGCTACCACGTGCTTCTTGCCGATGAAACAGGTGTTCAAGTGAGAGATCCACTGTATGCAAATCGTTGAAGAGTAGGATCAAGTTACTCCTGACAAGACGATACGAAAAGTCAAACAGGTTCAGATTTAAAATCTTCTCCTCGTATGGCCTGTTGTATAGTCCGGTCACCAGTTTTGTAGCGCGGTGGTATACGCGTTGCAACAAGGTCATGTTCTTTTTTAACCATGGGGAGCATGCTTGAACAACGTAATCCGTTGTTAGTCTGATATAGGTGTTAATTATTTGTGGGAGTATCTGCTTTGTGAAACTACCGAAAATCCTTCTGAGCAGTGCTAAGGATTGGCAGGAATTTTTGTATACCACAGAACACTGCCGTGAAGACTTCAAGTTACTGCTAATCCACACACCCAGGTCTTTCTCGTCCGTAACCCATGAAAGGTGCTGAGATCACAGAAAGTATGTGAACTCGAAAGATTTACACACGTTTAACATTTTACATTTTTGGATGTTGAATGATAGACAGCTTCGTAGGGACCACATATGAAGTGCTTCTAGACCCTTTTGTCGAATTTTGCAATATTCCATCATGCGTACGCTAGTTCAGACTTTGATGTCATCCGCAAATAAAATAATTTTGCTGCGTACTATTTCAGGTATATCGTTGGAGTACACCAGGAAAACTATTGGTTCCAAGACTGAGCCTTGAGGTACGCCACTTAACTTATACTGGGCTGGATAGTGCCCCATCAACTCTAACCCTGATGACTCTACCAATCAAGTAATCCTGTATCCAGGCCAATTATCTGCCACACACCCCTAGGTGCTCCAATTTCTGTAGCAGTATGCTGTGGTTAACACAGTCACAAACTTTAGGCATATTCAAGTAACAAGCATGCATAGGGTATCCATTGTGCACGGCTCGGGTCCGTTTATCAAGAGTTATGCGAAGATTGGTGAGGCAGGAGTGTCGTGTCATGAATCCGTGCTTTGCGATGGAAATAAGCTTTTTGCAAATGTTTGACAAGTTCATCAGCTACAAATCGTTCGAGAAGTTTAGAGACCACTGTCAACAGTGTGACTGGTCTGTTGTTAGACACAACGGATCGGTGCCAACCTTTGGATATCGGAGTGATTGATCCACTTTTCCAGTAAGGAAAAACCTTGCTAAAACTCAGTGACAGGTTGAAAAGATCAGAGAGTGGTAGGAATAGAGCATTGGCGCATTGTTTTAGAAGGAACGGTGTTATTTCATCAGTACCAGGCGATTTTTTGTATTTTACCCGAGTAGCCTCACCAGGACACACACTCGGGGTTCACAGCGATTTCGTCTATCGTGATAATTTTTTATCTGAATGCAGGCATAACATAACATAAGCGCTCGTTAGGGTAGAACGCTGTAGAGAAAAATTGAGTGCGTTTGTTGGCGGCCTCGAAAGCAGTGGATGTAGTTCCAGTCGTAGTAAGTGAAGCGGAAACGCCAGGCTGTACCATAGCCTGTTCACGATCTTGAAAAGGAGCTTAGGGTTTTGTTTAATTTTATCAATCAGATTGATTTAATACTTTTCTTCATCCTCATGGACAAGTTTAGTAACTTTGTTTCTCAACAAACGGTAAGATTCCCAGGATTCAAGTGTTGCCTGCAGTATGTGGCTTCTTCGCGCACAGTTTCTCACCTTTATCCATTTTCGTGTTCGACTCTGGATCACGAATTTGAATCGTTTTTTCAGTTTTTAAACATTTTTAGAATGGAGTTCTATTTTTGGGTTGATTTTCTGAAGTATCGATGACCAGCATTGTTGGACATCAGTGCTAATCGGTGCCCAGTCGGTGACTTCTTGAAGAGACATTGATAATGCAACCGTATCGATTTTTCTTATCAACTTCTGAGCATCACTTGCTCTTTTCGCTTCAGATATATAGTCGAAAACAATGACTACATGATCACTCTTTCCAAGAGGTGCTTCATAGCGGATATCCTCGATGACATTTTCCTCGCTCGTTAGAACAAGATCGAGAATGGACGGTGTGTTTGTGCCTCTGAAGCAAGTGGTGCTTGAGATGTGGTTGAATAAAGGAAGTTCGTTGAACATTTTGTAGAATTGATGATCAAGAGAGTTCACCGGTGGAATCTCGCTTTTTAGTAAATTCGGGAGATTAAAGTCACCCATGATCAGGACGTTGTTTTGATATCTGGAAACAACCAGCTGTGTTTTCTCAATTAAACTAGCATTGTATGCTTCGTCTGCTGACGGTGGTCGGTAAATCACACCAACAACACACTTTTCACCAGATGCTAATTCAAGTGAACACCATAGTGTGTCTTCCAGTATCAAATCATTGTCCGTGATTTCTCTAAACGTGAGGTGTATCATAGTAAATAGCAACACCTCCTCCTCCTCCACGGTCCATACGATCACGATGAAATGGAAATTTCCTATTCAGCTAATTGCTGATTGAACCAGGTTTCCGGTATGGCTATCAGGGGTGGTGAATATTTTTTCACGAAGCTCGATTAGCTCGGGTAATTTATTTGTCAAGCATTGTGCGATTGTGTACGAAACATTTAATGTTTAATCCGGATAAAAGTGTTGGATGATGAGTATTTGAGCAGATAAGTTGAGTACATGTGAAAGATGATGGGGCTCGTGATAATGGGTATATTACATCGCCCACTCCGATAGAGTCGGTCGACATCCGTTTTTTGACCAGAATTCCCGGCATAGCTGTACCCAGTACCAAGAGGTTCGGCAACTTCCACGATAGCGTCGGTTTTCATGTGTTTACTGATAATTTTGATCTCTGGTGGAAGTTTGTATCGATATTGGTTCCAATTGTTAAGCCAGTGTCCACCATAGTGGTGGTCAAAAGTGTTAGTTTAAGGGGTCGTGGACCATTACCTTCGTAATTCGGTGACTTCGAGATCAGGAAAGTATCGATAGCCGTTGCATTGTTGGTTTGGATAGCATTACTAATAAATCTCAACTGTTGTATGTCGTGGTTGGATTTACACTTCGTATCTGAACCAGTGGCATCTTTTGGGACATTTAATAGAATAATAGTGTGATGATTTGTTTTGGGTCACTCCTGGTGGCGATTTTACCTGCTCAAACCAGGGCGCTTAAACAAATACACGAGATGTACTTTCCATGCCTTCCCATAGCAAGTATGTCGATAGAAGTATATCTTCTAACTCCTTCTCATTTTGCACTACTAGCTTGAGCAACCGAGGCTTATCTTGGTGTAGCGCTTTGGGAGGACGACTCATGCGAATCAACGAAGCCGGATGGATCGCTGTTAGATTCATCCGAGGGCACAGTTTCAACCATTCAGCCAAGTTGACTCTGGTACGTTGTTGCAGTTAACACTGAGCGCAATTCCTTTCGAAGCAACTTTGGTTAATGGGTAATTCGACGGCTTTAAGACGTTTTAGCACTCTCATGAGTGCCGTGTTGCAACAATTCAACCTTTTCAGTAGCACGGTTTGGTGGTGGTAAAGTTGAGCGTATTTGTTTGTTCAATTTAAACGTTTTAGGTTTGATTGATGGCTGTATAGAATTATTCATTTGTGTAAGCTCCTCTTCCAGTTGCGACATGCAAATGAGCTTTTTGTTGATAGTGATTATTGTTCACAATCTTCACACACTTATCAGTCAAAGTCTCATTGCAGGTCACGTGCAGGCGGAAATCGCAAAAGTACATTTAACAGAAGCACTATTACTAATTACTGGGTCCAGGCACTTGGCGCAGAGGTCAACTTGGTTCCATATCAATGCCGGGACAACAATCCTCGCAGTCAGATCAATCGATCGATTTTTTCGCCTGTGTTTGATCTCGTGACTCGGTTACGCATGTTCGTAGCGTGAATTGGGCCGACCGGTTGAGAGACGGGCGTTTGTTCGACTGGTCGATATAGCTGCGTTTGAACTTGTGATTTCGTCATTTAGCGAATAATCCACGATAACTCGGTAACCACACAGGATAGGGCACTGAATCCCGCACTTCAGCAAGCGTATGTTGATTAAAGTATATAACAGTGCCGCCAAAAATGTCTTCATAGTGAAGGTCCTTTATTCCATAAAACTCAAAATATCTTTATCAAAAGGAACTTTGGAACAAATACGGTCATACATATGTCGTTGTTATGATGCTTACATATTCTGCGAATATTCCTATGCGTGATAAGAACTGAATTTGTGTTTTTTCAACATTAATCATACCCTTATTTTTCAAATATTCTGTAATAAAGCTTCGTCTTTTTTCTCTTCTTCGTCGATAGGTAATGAAACGAAGCTATATTCATTTATATGCAGTAACTTTCTTTTTGCGATTTTGAGCGAATTTGAAATCTTATGAGACCGATCATTTCCTGTTTCGGATTAGATTTTTCAATTGATTGTTCGCGTTTAGAACGTTAGATTATGTAATAAATTTAATAAAATAAATAAAAATACCAATAAATGGAAATGCGTGCAAATGAGCTTTTTCGTTAGAAAATACCAACATTTTACCCTTACACCCTACTTTATCAAGCGGCTTCCTTCTTTTAATGGATGTTGCGTCATCTATCCTGAAGTTCCGTTGACATCAAATTCAGGACAGATGTCAGTGGAAGCTAGCATCTTTCCCAAATTTTTGCTAATCGGATTAACAATACGAAGCGCAGGGCGAAGCCTGTAGTGGGCCGAAGATTACGAGAAATTAACGAAATGTATCCTGGAAAAAGGGAAATTGCTCACCGCAATTTAGAAACTATGAATATTTGACAAGGAATCCAGAGGTTTAGAAAAAAGCTGTAGTTTATTTGTTATTTAATTGTTATTTAATCAAACAAGAAATACCGCTGTCATTGTTACATCCGTAGAACCAGATTTGAAAAGTTTGAAACAGTCCTGAATCGAACACGATTTTTTCCACGTGTATACATAACGTTCAATTTGTCCTCTCTGATGGATACATTCTATGAGCCGAGGTTGAGAGCAGAGTATCAAAATGGACGGATACAACTCGCAGCCCACATACAGACATCGGATGAACAGATATGAAAGTCGGTGAATGGGTGGTAATTGTTTCCCCAAAACCGATCAAATTTTTGTGTAATTGCATGATGGCCAAATATGCAATAACCTTGTTAATAGGGATACTATGAAATTTGCTGATCACTTTATCGGCCAAGATAATAATTTGCTTTAGGAAATGTGTGAAATTTCATAGTTATTGTAAGCACTTATTCCTGAAAATGATTTATCGTACTTGTGGTTCCGGTGTAGATTTTTATTGCAAATGGACGAAAAGTGATGTACCTGAATGGCTTTTCTTTTGAGATATTCGAATTTGAAGACGAATCCTAACTGTGCGGAGGTTGTACAATGTACAGCGTGATTGACACTGGATGTGTTGATTCAAGTAATAGATTAATTGATATCGTTCATGTGTTTGATCAGTAATCATTGCTTCCCGCATGGTTCATTTTACTGGCAGACAGAATTGAATTTCGTGCAATTTGTGGCGAGGATGAACGAGCGATAAATTATGGTACCAGACAGTGAATTGCTTAATTTCACGATTGAATTAACATTTGAAAATCAAAATAAAACGACTGTCTGGTCAGTTCACTGCAAGTGGAAAATTGCTTATTTTTGTAGGGAAACATTTTGAATGAAATAATTTATTATTTTAACAATTTTATTTCTTGTCCTAAGTTATGGCCCGAAAGCACGGTGATTCTCTCGGTTTCTTTAGAAACAAGTTGAATAGATGACAATTTTTACCCACTTTCTAGGTTGTTATGCTGTCGCTATTATTTTCAAACTGTTCTTGGAACACATCATACACCTGGATATTGTTGGTTTTGGGGTAATACAGAATTCGTAAAATGTAATCGAAGTGGATGGACAGAGTGACTAATGCTGAAGTGCTTTCAAAACCTGGTTTACAGAGCATGTCCACCCTATTACGTCAGCGCCGCCTGCAGTGGCTTGGTCATGCCTATAGACGGGAGAATGGTCGTATTCCGAAAGATCTACTCTATGATGAGTTGCAATTAGGAAGTCGACCATTGGGCAGACCGCACTTGCGGTAAAAAGATGTTTGAAAAAGAGATATGAAAGCTCTTGACATTGACCCCGCGAGCTGGAAGAACTTGCTCTTGACGCTCACTTTGGAAGCACTGTGTAAAGCGTCGTCTGCAGCTGGGGAGAGCAGATACAGCTCTTGGTTGCTGAACGCAGATCACGCCGCCAGCGTGTAGCTGATGCAACACAACAGAGTTCTGCCTATCGTTGCAAGCGCTGCGGGAGAGATTGTTCCTCACTGTTTAGTCATTCAAAAAGCTGTAAAACATGAAATTCATGCGATTGTGATGTACATCCATGGTCGATATCGACGACGGAGGCCAACAACAAAATGCAATCGCTGTGGTATTCGAAGCTGGATCTTTCGAGTGAAAGTCTCACGTTCTATACGCTTTGCGAACGCGGCACCGAACTCAAAAACATGTTTTCATAAAACATTGAGCAAACAGTAGTGGATAATTTATGCTGTGCTGATTTTCGGTAAAAAATATTATGACAGCTGTTCGGTGAGATTCCTGCGAACATAACTTTTCGTGTAACAATCGCTATTATCGTGTACATGGTCATGCACGCGAATAACTCGATCAACTCAAGTTAGCTTTCACCAAACTAAGACCTTGTGGTCTAGTCTCATTCGGTCACGCTGTTCAAAGTAATTAAAGCTAATGTGAGGTCTCTAATGGTATCAAAAAACATTGTTGTTAGAAAATACAGTAGATTAGTCCAAACTACAGTGTAATTAATAGATAAAACGTAGGATAAGAACACTTGACACTGCTGTATAAGATGGGATTTATTCAAGTTAGATTTTTCAACTGTAGCCTATCTTTGCTCAAATCCATTTCATAAGAGCATTATTAATGATTCAGGATCACTCAAAGCTTATAAACTGAACATTGCAACAGTCGTTTTAAACTGGACCATCTTGAAACTTTGCAACCGTTTACGGAGTCTTGTGCTGTCGCTACCCGTGGATGGCGAAAACGGGCAGTTTTTTAAAACATATCGATGTTGCCAAAACAGAAAATTTTTTTTGCATTTAATGTGTAGTGGACCAGTGATTACTCTGATCAAAATACCCATGTAAAACTAATGCATTAAATGAAACCCAGACACCCTACTTTAGAAAAACACAAATAAGCGTTTCAGTAAAGCTTTCCTGTGATAAATGGAAACAACACGTGACCTATTTTCCTTTGTATTTAATACTTCAACCACTCTGAGTGAAGTTCATTACACGAAAACCATTCATTTTTGCGACTGCTAAGTGTTTATTCCATGGGTCGAAGTGCGATGAATCCTGTTTTTGAACAGTGTTCAGCAGTGATTACTGTTCATACATTGCATTAAAATGTATTCAGCCGATAGCGGACGCGAGATTTCATTCAGTTTTAGCCCCAACGGGTGTATCCCAGTTAACGAGATCCCATGTGAAATCACCATACAACAAAGGTTGAGGTTCTTGTCACCTTTCAAAACATGTGCATCAAGCTTTGCGCGACGTAAATCAAGCGAATAATTCGGGCACGTTCAGCGAAGATCGGCTGCTATGATGTCAAATCATGACAACTAACTTCCAGTCATGCAATTTTGAATTGAGTAACGCGTGCCTTGCTGGCCTGTTGTGGGTAAAATCTGCAAGATCTCGGTGAGTTTAATCACCAAATGCGGCACATTAGCGCATAGCAAACCGATTTAAGGTTGACGTTTTCAGATCACGTCATAGTGCGAATTGGCATGCACAAACGTGATGATCAACATGCCGGGAAGCATTGAAATTCGGGTCAGCAAGTGACAAAATATACCATCGCGCAACCAAACTCGTAAGAGGTTTCCGTGAACTAGCGTACGAGGAACGGTTGAAAAAACTGAGGCTCCCCAATCCCCTCCAAAGAAGCCTTCGAAGCGATGTGATACTAACATATAAAATATTGAATACCCCACATCATCCCTTAAAACATTTATTTGAATACCGTGATTCACGTCATACACGCAGCCACTCAGCGACACTGCAAATTCCCCACTCCCGTATCAGCTGTCGCCGATATTTTTATTGTGTACGTGTCTGTTTCCTTTGGAATTCCCTACCCGAAACTCTTGTCATCTCTCCAGCATCGGAACGTTTATTCGAAATTTGGATACTTATTTGTTGCATAACGATTTGACGACACCTGCGTATTGAGTCATGGTAACTATACAACTTGACTATACTTGACATTACATGTTTATTTTATACCTATTTCCTGAATGTATATTTACTATGATATGGTAATTGTGAAGCTATGTGCTTTTTGTGACCATAAATTCTTGAATCTTGAATCTTGAAACAACTGAAGGTGACTTTCGCAACGTCGTTTTGTTGGTAAAAAGTAATGCTGATTTAGAAAAATTCAACCATTTGATTAAATTATGCATTCTGTCGATGGAGGTTGCTATATAAACTGTCAGGATTGTAACCTCGATCATCGAGCGACTGTGGCCATATGGCTAATACTGAATACGATGAAATATTGACCAGCTTCGATGAGAGTGCTCGGTGCACTGATGCAATACTACTAAGTCGTTCAAAAGAGCAAAACGGGCAACGAATTTTGATGCCATAATGATGAACCGATTTAACCAGACTCGCGACAGATTTTGTTCAATTGACAGTTTTATAGAAAAAAAGCAATGTTATCTATGATTACGCCGATATTGTCAACATTGGAGAATACGTATCACAGTATTTCAAAAACGTTGCCATGATAAATTATATCCTCAGGCTGCTTCCCATTCAGAAAGAATGGATATAGTCATTTATTATCTATCCAAACGTCAGACTCTCTCGGAATTTAAAGCACAAGGCATTCAGAATATTGTAGAGGAACGCTTTACTCGTGAAATGTTTGTGTCATGAATCAAGATTTTATGGCAAAAAATCAATCGCTTTACATATAGCATTGGATGACAGCATATAAGAAATACAGAAGATGCAATCAAAATTCTATCGAGGTGTTTGGTTTGTGCGGGTTCATATGGGGTCAATATACAGGACCGATAGTTGAGTGCTCTTTGATATAAGCATCCAGTTTCGATTTGAAATCACGGATCGTAGGAACGTTCACAATATCCTGTGATATTGAATTCCACAGAAAGCAAATACGCACCGAGAAGAAATGACGTCTACAATCGAATCTTGATTGTACAATAACAAGACAACTGGAATGACTCCCCGTATTCTCAGAAGAACTAACATTTATCAAATCGCGGAGAGGATGATTTTCCATCCGCAGTATTTTATATGTTAGGATCAAGTCGCTCCTTGCTCTTCTTTGTGTAAATTCGATCAATCCCAGCATAGCCATTCCCTCTGGGAATGGGATGTGCCGCATCCAATCAACTACCTCTGTCGCTCGTTGGTAAATTTTATCAAGCAATCCAATGTCTTTACGCAGCCACGGTGCCCAAACTTGGATCATGTATTCTATCGTCGGATGGATGTACGTATTTAAAATGCAGGGGAGCGTTTTAGGACAGAACCACACAAATATTCTCCTCAGCATTCCCAGGATACCGCTTGCCCTGTTGAAGACTTTCTGGCAATGACTATTTGGTTTTAGGTTATTAGTAATCCAAATACTGAGATCCTTCTCAGTGCTGGTTCAAGTCAAGTTTTCATGAACAAGATTATATGTATGCTAGTATCGCCGACCAAGTTGTAACATTTTACATTTGCGTATGTTGAAAGGCAACTGATTTAGTTGAGACCATTGATACAGGGCATCCAAATACTCTTGCAGCATCAAACAATCTTCAATCGATCGGATTTGCTTCCATATTTTTATGTTATTAACAAAAAGAACCATCTTGCATCAGAAGGGAGAAATTTGGACAAACCTTTCTGTTTATCGATATCGCTCCAGGTCAAATCAATCCTACGAAAAACTCTTCCGTTAATCCGCCACAGGTTTTGGGGTCCGTAATGTTGTCCATATTTCGAAAATACAACAATTATATATATAGATGACATAAAGAGCAATGTCATTTTGGAGCCACTCAACGGTTCAGAGAAATCCTTTATGGAAAGATTTGTTAGGGTATGATAGCCATTTGCAAAATTAGAAAGTTAATAGAGACCATAAGCCACATGAGTCGTGATCACCAAAGCCTTAAACCAGGATTGTAGACTGAAAAATTATTCTTTTGAACTTGATGAATCTAAAGATAAAAATACCTTTATTAAGAGACAAAATCTAATTTAGCCATTCAAATATCAGGATTATTTTTGTGTGTGCATATGCAAAACTCCCACGTAACTCCACATTAGAACACCAAAATCGCGATGAAAGGCATAATGATACGAATATGCCTATTAAAACCTGTTTAACGGTGCAACCTCAGTTGTGCGTCACTGTCGACTTATACAAAATTGGTGTGCTAAGATGCTAAGATACTTTACTTACAACAATGCACACTTTAATAATATTCTAAAGAATACACCCAAATGTCAATCTTTATTAAATACAATGTCGAGACCTATCAAACTGCGTTTCAGAACGACCATATAGCGATGTCCTTTATTACATTCACAACAAAATATCTTTCTCGAAAAATACCTGATATTGAAAATGGTCAAATTCATCGGTATATATGATAAGATTCAAGATTCAAGATGTATGGTTGAAAAAGCAATTATTTTACTATAACCGTGCAGTTGAACTATAGGTACAAGTGTATATGTGTGTCGAACAATTTTAAAATCAAAATAATTCTGCTAACGATAGATTATAAATAGTTCGGGGCATAATTTGGATTGGCTCTCAGGAAATCGTCCAGTTTTAATTTAAATATAGAAAAAGTGTTTGAGCTTACCAAATTGGCTGGCAGGGAATTCCAAGCGAAACAAATACGCACAGAATAAAATACCTGCGGCAGTTCTGATTGGAGTGGGGTATTTCCAACTTGCAGTTGTGACCGCGGTTGTTGCTGGATGTTCGTCGGTGAAATAGTATATCCAAAGGGTGGGAAACACTGGTAAGGATTTTGAATGTGAGGAGGAGGTCGGCTCGCAGTCTCCTTTGTGCAAGTGTCGTCAGCTTCAGTTTACTTCGTCGGTCAGCGAATGGTAGGTTTTCGAGCCCAATGACCAACTTTGAGGCTCTGTGATATATGCGATCCAATAGTGAAATGTCTTTTTGAAGCCATGGGGTCCAGGCTTGTGAAGCGTAATCAGTAAGCGGGTGTATGTACGTGTTCATCATTAGAGAAAAACAGCTCTGGGAAAAACGTAAGTAACATGTCTTTCCGCTCTTTGACAAATATGTTTTGATTTATTCAGCTGAAATTTCCAAAAATTTTAATAACATTTTATTCATTTTTTCTCCGCTTGTTTTTCTTCAGATTAGCACTTATATTAAAGAATATGAGCACATACGTTGGATTCAGGGATCCAGCGTGTTTCCGCATGCAGCTCAATACCGCTGACAAAAAGTTTAGCATGATTTCATGCGCAGTACATTATTACTGCTCATTGCACAAGCGTTACCTATGCATGCTCAATAAGTTTAGCAGGGAAGAAATATTTGCACTTTGATGCTCAGCACTGATCTGAACAAAAATAATCACGGTGTGACCTATGCTTAGTAATTAAATCCTTGTATAAAAATATAACTTCAAACCTTTTATCCATGAAAACGAAAAACAATCGGTTAGAACAGTTTTGGGTAGCATTTCACTTCTGACAATAGCTACATCATACTAAGGGTATTTGCCAGAATAGGGAACGTCATTTTGAACCGCTCCAACCACCACCTTTAATTGATCGTTTCACTATAAAGACTGTTGAAATCATAGTGGTCAATTCGTGAAGACAAAGACCAGATTAAACAGCCTATTTAACCAGCACAGTATGAAACCGGACAAGGTCAATTGACACTGTGGTTCTCACGTCTCTAACCGATTGTTTTTTTCAAATTTGGTTTACATGAATATCACTACTCTATCGGTCCAAACACCTTTCAACATTATTTGTGACGCGCACATCCCCATCCCTTTCAACATGTTTTCAACCATTTTCGCATATGTGCTCCAGATTCAAACGACCTTGACCGGGTTCACACGTCCTAGGTTAACCCTAATGCACTCCTGTGCTAGACCTTGACTTGGTCAGTCACTTAAAATCCCAAGCTTACAAAGGCGGCTTAGTGATAAGACTATATACAGGTGATGGTTAGAGTGCAACCTAATATAAAATGCGTAGTGACATTCGTTTCAACAACGCACACCTCTATTAAATAATGTTATCGATATGAACATGGTCTTCGGTATCATGAATCTTGCGCTTCAGTCACGGCATGTTGGACAAAATGCGTTTAAACGATAACACTCGATATTTGTTCAAAGTCCCAAAAGTATGACATTTGCTTAGAGTTTATCCAGCAACCTTTTTCTGGTTGATTTTTGCAGTAACATATGAAAGCTTTATGCTTGTTTAGAGGGGAATCACCTGTGCAAAACACACTATTTTAGTCGCCGTAGCGACCGCGACTCAACGTGTGGCACGTTCCCACGCTAAGCAGATGAAGAGTTGACAGCACACCTCCATCGGGTGCAGTGCTTTGTAAACAGAAGTCCGACGTTAAACAACGAGAAAAGAGAACGAGAAAATGCAACAAACATCGATGAAGCGAAGATTTGTTTTTTGCTCACATTCCTTGCCCGAATTTTTCGAAGTTCAATGGCAGTTTGTTCATCAACGAACAATTGTGAAGCGTTTCAAGATCTTTTTGGAATAGCAGACAGTCTTCTGAGCTACGGCTGCAACTTCATATATGTGTGTCTTCGACAAATAATAAAATGTTACATCGAACAAGTTCCGGTATTTTATTGACAAAAACCAATGGTTAAACCTAGGGGAACTCCGCTAGTTTCTGAGATTGGTTTTGATAATGCACGGTCAACACGCACCTGAGTAGTGCGATTTGGTAGTTAATCATTTGGCCAATTCAACAACTTTCCGGGGATAACAAGCCTTTCAAGCTTCTGCAGTAGTGGACTATGGCTAACACGATCAACTGCTTTGGAGATATCTAGGTAGCAGACGTGTATTGCTTGCCATTTATCTACCGTTTATGTCCAATCATCCAGCGTTATCAGTAGGTTAGATAACCAGGAAAAATTCCGTCAAAACCTATGCTGTTTTCTCGAAAGCAGCTGTTTTTTAATGTTTCATTAGATCGTCAACAATAAAGAGCTCAAGTAATTTGGAAATCACAGGTAACGGAGTAACGGGTAGGTAATTTGAAACATCGGAGCGATTTCCTCCTTTTAATTTGGAGTGATTATTCCACGTTTCCAATCGGTAGAAATCACACAATTTGCCAGTTTGCTTAAAAAATTATGTGAGTGGTTTGTATAGAAAGTTCGCATATTGCTTTAGTATAAACGGAGTTAATTCGTCTGTCCCGGGAGTTTTAAATTGAATAATGCAAGGACGCGTTTCGACGTGACATTTATTTCGCTCAAGGCATCCGTGATTGAAATGCTTTGAGTTGGAATGTAAATAGCATGACCTCTCGGGCTGAAAACAGATGTATCAAATGTGGCTAATGCTACAGCAGTTTTTGATGCAGCTATTGTTGGTCCAGTTGACGTGTTCACGTACCAAACTTCTGGTTTTACCCTCTCTTGGTCGTTAATCATACGATAGAGGATTTTGTTGAATTCTTGAGGACAAATGTGGAGCTCACTTCGGTCGAATTCTTGAGATGAAAAATTAACCATACCCAATACTCATGTAGGTTGCTGGTTCCAGTTGGCAGTTAATCGCGTTTTGAAGAGCATCACTAATAGTCATAAATGTCAATCCGTCTAACCGTTTTATGGGCATCATTTGTTCTTACAGCTTCAAACAGATAACCACACTGGATGACGACGTGATCACTTAATCCCAGTGGAGTTTCGCAAGCAAAGTAATCAATGTGATGTTTATTGCTTGTCAGGACAAGATCTAGGAATGAAGGTACTTGGTTCCACGGTATCGGGTGTTACATGTAATGTGGTTATAAAGAGGAATCTTGCCCAACAACTCACCGAATGCACGTTCGAGTGAACGTTCTGGTTGAATGGTAATGCTCTGCTTATTCGATAAATTGAAGTCACCCATAATCAAAAATCCACGAGTGAATCTGGAAGTAACCACGCGAATTCTATCGAGTAGGGACAGATTGTAAGTTTCTTGTGCAGACAGTGGGTGATATACTACTCCAAAATCACAGTATTCGCCATCAGCTAATTGGAGTGAGAACCAGAGTGAATCCCGTAACAGGATATTTGGATCCGTAATCTCACGGCACAGAAGGTTTTGGATATAGCACAGTGCTACGTCTCACTCGCTCGCTTTACGATCATTAGGAATAAGTGACATATCGGGTAATTCTAGTTCACTATTTGTTTGGTGAGTCTGTAGCCACGTTTCCGTTACGGCGTTGATGTCTGGTGAACATTCCAGTTCACCGATTTTGTTGCCCACAAATTGTGCGTTTGTGTAGAGATATTTTATAGTAGTTCTTCTCAGCAAAGCTCAAATATTCTTCGGCCCTAATCAGTAGATTGGGAACAGCCACTGGTAACGGTATAACGAAGCACACCTAAGCAACAGACAAACGATGCCGCTCGACCGTAATCAGAGAGATGCTACTCTGGTATAGGACTACATTGTCTCGCAAATCAGCTGTAGAGGACAAAGTTAGCGAGACTTGTTTGAAATGTATATTCATGTTCGACCAAAGGAGCTGGCGGCAACAGCTATTCATTTATCAAAGTGTAAGCACTACAGCGACATATCAGGAAATGGTACGGTATTAAAACTGGTAATCTGGAATATTTGCATTATAACACAAGCAATTAGAGCTGCTGTGGACAGACGATTGCTTGAAAAGCAATATTAGTACATGCACAAACTGATAGATAATAGAATGTATGCTCCAACAAAATACAGCATTTTGAGGAAGCCCAAAAACCGCATGAAGTATTACGTAGTGCTAGTCTGCATGAAACGACGGTTCGGACAAAGTCCTAGAGTGGAGCGCCAAAACGTCAAACGACAGCCTCACGTACGAGCGATCTTCCGGGTACGGGTTTCCAGAATCTGTTTTATCTTGGAAACTTGGCCACGGTATTTAAAGCCTACGTGATTCCAACCTTGGAACACGCATTGCGAGCACGAACTCCATGAATCAAATAAATATTTAACTGCTTGGAGGAATATACTATTTTGTAACCCAACCCAAGTGCTTTCTAGAAATTAGCTTACGGCTGCGACAGAAGAGCGTCCCCACCCCGCTTCATAGAAGCATTCAGAGTGATTTGACATTTACATTCAAGATATTACATACTCCAAATCATTAATTCGAACACCGCGATTCGCGACATGCACGCAGTCACACAGCGGCATTACCAACTCTCAATTCTCGTCTTGACTTGAATGCGCTCAATAAAATCGATGTAACCACTCCCAAGTCGAGGTATTCATTAGAAATTTGGTGCAAAATGATGTGTCTGCATCTCAAGGTGAGTATTTAACTCGATTATACCATTAAATGACGATAAATTATGTATTTCTCATGAACGAACATGTTAGGATGATTACGATGCTAAATGCTTTTTGTCACCATAGTTTCTTTAAATGGCGATAATTTAATTACTTCCGTTGGGTATTTAGGTAGTCGACTAACCTGGAATTGATTTTGATCAATAAAATAATAAAATTGCGACGACAGCCATCACAATAAGGGTCGACAGACCACCCATATTCCACCATTCACAGCCACGCCAAGTTGAAGAATGACAAATGTTCCGCGTGAGAATGCGCCGTCAACACACCAGTCCTGATAAGCTCAGTGCTTGTCTGGTTCCACACCCCGAAGATGGCGCCAGCTTGTAGCATTTTCCGTTCAAGTACCCAGCAGAAAACAACTCGTTTGCCTAAAGTTCAGTCACGTGATCGCGCAAAACGTGGGAGCAAAACAATTGGGACAAATTGTACTTTTAGATAATGAACGCGCCACATAACCTGAGTTCTCACCAACCTCGAAGGTCCAAGCTACACGAAAATCGCCAATTTTAAATGACACCATGCTGCAAACGAGTTTAGTGGCTGGTCATGTCAAACGGGATTCAATAATGGCTTCAACCATTCACTTTTATTGTGATTCTACCACCGCATCGAGACGCACCCCGTGGTTCGGATAACTGAACAAAATGAAATTGAACCAAGTTTTGTTGTTAGTCACATCCTTGCTAAACAGACACTAATGTCGAGAGTGGGAAGTGCAGTATTACGTATTGCTGGTCTACAACTCTCGGATAATCTGCATGAAACCACGGTTCGGACAAAGTCATAGCGGGGAGCGCCAAAACGTCAGCCATCGCCAACCAATAACAGTTCAGTGTGCGAATGAATCACAAAAGAACGGTTTAGCAACAGGAGCAGATGGAGAACAATAACGGGTATTAAGAACTCAGAAAAATTTATGGTAGAAAAAGCTTAACAATAACCATAGGATGACAAGGTATATGGAATATATAAAAAATATCTCAAAAATTAATAGCGACAGTCACATACCGCATGGTTCGTCATAAACTCATCGAGTTCGGAAGCGCAAACCTCAACAGATTCTGAGCGTGTGATTTCTTCAGGCAAAAAGTTCCAAGTGAAACAAATTCTTACCGAGAAAAAATTACGACGAATATCCAATCGAGAATGTGGAATTGTTAAAGCCTTTGAATGCGTTCGTGTTCGAGTAAGGCCATTGGGCTTTAGCAAGTGTTTAAGGGGATGGTTGTCAGTATGCAGGATTTTGAATGTCAACATGAGGTCACTACGTATCCGTTGTTGGGTAAAATCGTGTAGGTTCAGTTTTAACATTCGCTCTGTGAAAGGCAAATTTCTATACCGGGAGACCAACTTTGTAGCACGATGATAAATCCTGTCGAGTAGTTCGATATCCTTCCTCAGCCATGGTGCCCAGGCTTGGATGGAATATTCCATAACAGGACGTATATACCTATTAATTACCCGGGGTAGGGTTTCGGGCGTAAAAATCCCTAATATTCTTTTGAGAAGACTCAAGATACGGCAAGCTTTATTGTACACCATCCGGCAATGATGTCGAGGCTTAAGGTTAAACGAAACCCAGATACCGAGATCTTTTTATGCAGTGGTCCAGACGAGATCTTGCGTGCCAAGCTGATACGTGTGGTGCAGAGATTTTCCAAGCTGCAGCATTTTACATTTCGCAGGGTTATATGGTAACTCATTTAACTGTGACCAACGAAATAAGGTGCACAGATCCCGGTGTAATGCCATACAATCACTAACAGACCTGACACGTTTCCATATTTTAATATCATCCGCAAATAGTATCAAGTTGCATCCAATATCCTCTACTATATCGTTCATATACACCAAGAATAGAAGAGGTCCAAGCACCGAGCCTTGCGGAACTCCACTCGTGACGTCTATTTTTCAAGATAAGGTGCTGCCAACTCGAACTTGGACGTGTCTATCAGTAAGATAGTCCCTTATCCAATTCAGCAATATTCCCGTTATTCCATAAGATTCGAGCTTTTTAATTAAAATGTCATGGTTGACTCTATCAAAAGCTTTGGAAATATCGATGTAGCATGCGTGTACAGCCCCACCTTCGTCTAGTGCCTTGGTCCAATCCTCGGACGTTGTAAGGTTAGATAATCAGCAACGATCTCTTCGAAAACCGTGTTGTGCTGCGGTCAAATTTTTTTGGTTTTCAAAATGTTCTCTTATGCGCGCAGTCACAATGCGTTCCATTAATTTAGAGATTACCAGAAGTAGCGTTACAGGTCTATAGTTTGCAATAAAAGTCCGAGGTCGACGTGGCGCGCGGGGGGGGGGGGTGATGAACCGATTGTCACCAACTGACCAGACTAATCAGACAGAAGCGGCACCAGACGTAAACGCAAGAAGACTTCCTGTGAAAAAGGTGTTCGCATATAACGAACATGAGTGCGTAATAAATGTTTGAACAACTAGCGTTTGCTGACGTTGTGCGATTTAGGGATGATCATGGTTAATATTGGATCGAATATACTCGGGTCGTGAGTCGATAAATTGAGCTGCCTGTTTTGACCTCGTCACTACAACAATACTATTAAGTAATATCATTTTACTTTGGGATATGCAGAATTTTGTAGCAAAAAACATTGATATTTAATATTTCTCAGTCCATTAATCCCAATTCATGTATATATATATATATTATATATGAGATAGTTCTATATATATATATATGGTATTTAAGCGTGACAAACGAAAACGTGCTTGAAGAACAACTAAAGGAACGCAATTTTGAAAATTTCTTCGCTGTGATTCATGAAGATAATTTTATTAAGAAGCTACTCACTGATCGTAGGACCACACAGCGAGCCGGTCAGCATTCCAAGAATGAAAAATGGCTTCGACGCAATAAACCAACGATACAGCCCGAGCGCTATTGATGCAGTAAATTTCGTTCACTTGAACTACTGATGAGTAGTGCGAAGCAACTAAATTAATTACATATGTGGATTTCTGCGTATACCTGGTAGAAAGAACCGATTGACGTTTGTCAACAACAGTACTGGCATTCGCTTGAGCACCTACCGACAAAGTCATTCATCAGTAACTTAAAACAATGGTCCATGAAATATCTCCCAAACTACAGCATCTTGCATAAGTTTTCTATGGGTCCAACTATCTTGCTTTAATTTGATGGAATTACCGACTTTCCACGGCGTAAGATCCATGCTTTGTAGAGGACCATGTATAGCTTCGGCATCGGTTTGAGAACATGTATTTCAGTTTACAAAAATCATTTGTAGTAATACCAACATGGGTAAACAGTGCTTTAAAATTACAAATTTTGTAATCTAACCAATGACGTTTGGTTTTCAACCTGAAATTGTCCCTGGCACATGCGAATGATAGAAATTCCATACACCAACCTACGATTTGCAGGACTCGAATACGTGAAGCATCGCGAATTCTTCACGCTACATAAGACAGCCAACGCTCGAACACTCCTATCAGCTGGATCAGTCGCAACCCGCCGTTATAACGAAAAATCCGTTAAACAAAAGGCAAACAATCTACTCTGGAAGTGAGCACAGCATGTAACTCCGTCTAAAACAAAAAGAATCTCGTGAGAGAGGTACATGGACGTGTTGCTCAAATGCGACATTAGCAAGGGTTTGAGGAAATCAGCTCAGCATTTCGCAAAAGTATCGCTGCTCGAAAAATAAAACGTGCTAAAAATTAAAGAACAGGAATGTCTCACACATTAAGTAAAAGGTTGAAATCGGAAAAATAAATCCTTGAGTAAGGGGTCAACTGAGTTGGAGGGGAAATCACGGCGTTAGTAAGGCAGTTCAAACGTCACATCGATAGCCGCTTGTCGAGCAAGGTGGACGATGTCCGCCAGTTTCACGACCTGAAAGGTGAAACGTGCGAGCAAGTGAAGGCCAATCGGCTCAGCGGAAGTAATCGAAGACCAAAAGCACAACAATCGCAAAGCAACGCTGAAGAAGATATGTCAAAGTCCATCTCGTGACTCATGTTCAGTAAATTGGTTGATGTACGGAATCAGAAGCCGAGATCCAAATAAAGAGTCGCACAGACAGAAACCGTGCGTAGGTAAAGATACTGCCCGGTTGGTCAGACCTGAACAGCATGTTTATCTTAGAGAACTCAGGATTGGTAAAGAAAATACCATTTAAACCTGAACAAACGAAGAGAAATGGGGATGGCTGATATTAGACGTCCGTAAATTGACACCATCGACCGACAGGGTTAGCAAGCAAATTCTAACTTTGTGGACATGGCTCATCAAAGCCTTACACACACGAAATAAATCAAAAATGGATCTGATCAATAGCAAACAAATGGGAGCTCAATGTCACGTGATATTTGATAAACTCGTTCAGTCGGTTTTGTTCACCAACGAATTGTTTGCTGAACGCTTTGCTTAGATGAAAATTTTAAACGGCCCTCGCCTTAGTTTTTACACGCTTCCCAACAACGTGCTAAGAATCAAATGGAGCGAGTTGAGGATATTCAACGAGCCAGAATACGCAATATCACGCAACATTGATTGCTATATTGACCAGATCCATCTTTCATTTATTTCAGAATATGTATTGTAAAGCTTTGATGCAGGAAAGCGAATCTTTTGTTCTGTAAAAGAGCTTTCATTTTCAAAGCATACGATCGTGCAACGAGACCGTTACATTGACCTCAGGAAGAGTATGCTTTGAAGTACTAATCTTGGGGCAGAGATACGGTAATGCCGCCACGGACTAGACACATATTGGAGAAAGGAGATCGTTGGTTGTGCCACGAAAAATAATATTGATATATGGAATTTAAATGATCGAATTTTGAGCACAGGCATATGAGCACAATAGCAAATAGCACGGAAGACTGTACCCGATAAACGGACGCAAGTCTCACAGAATTATTTTTACAAGAACAACGCCTGGCTAAACTACTCGTTTAAAATGCTTCGACGCGGCTAAAGAATAGTGGATGTGAGTCAACAAAAAAAGACTGCACAAGAGGTCCCTATACGATCTGACCTTTCATGGAAACAATGCAGAGTTACTTAGCGTGAGAAATCACTGTGAATGGGAGAACGGGTACGGAGAGTACCCTCGAACCGGTGGCGAACTCATGTAAGGGAATGAATAAATCGCGAATAGACATTTTCATATGAAAGACCATGTCCTTTTCTATGACGCAAACGGACACTGGTCACTCATTCGCGTTTGTACGATCCGGTAGTAAGCAAACTGAGACGAAATGTGGGCGAGAGTTAAAAAATTTTAATGAGAAATCCCAACACTCACGATGCGAGCTGCCTCATCCAAATCACTGCAGCCAAGCAGCTTCATTTCACTGCTCGCCAAAATCGCCTTGGCGTCTTCCACCCGAGTACCTTGAGAGAAAGCGCAGCAAACGGGGCGATAGAGAAAGATGCGTTTAACGTTCGTATACAATGGGCGGGTAAAATAGCTACGAAAATACGCGAAAAATTATATTGCAAAAGGATGAGGATACACCAGATTTATAAATCCATTCCATGTGCTGCCAAGTTGTATGGCACCAGATTCACTAAAAGCTTGTAGCATCAGGCTCAGCTCGACACATTAGATGGTATGGTATGGTATGAAAGCACAAGCCTGATCCATGCAAAGTGCCGCACAGTCATTGACTGCACGTGGACTATGATACTGTCAGGTTGCCTAGGCCTACACAGATGTGAGAAAGAAAATAGAGATTAGAGATGGTAGTGATACTCCAGCGTGTTTCAGCATGTAGCTCACTACCAGTGGCAAATCAATTTAGCACGGTGTTATCAGCACAGCACAAAGTACTGCACGATTGCATACATAGGATGGCTGCAGAGTAATAATTCAAGGACAGTCACGGTGTCTGAATCAAATCGCGATACAATGCGTAGATGAAGTACTGAGCCTACTACGGTTTCACTGGTCACATGGACAAGTTTGTAAGCCGGGATACGCATAAAACGTTGCATGCTGATGTCGCATCTGTGAGAGATTCAAGTGAGATCATCGGAACTGTCGTCGTACTCTCAGTTGTTAAGCGTACATAACGCCGTTACCGTGCATTCGAGATCATTCGTCCCAGTAATGCAAGTCGCGATGAGCGCTGTGGCAGACACTGTTCCTCCCGAATCGGACAGTTTACTCATTCGAAAAAGCTGTGAAGCAAGAAAACCTTATGCGCGTATGATGTACATCCAGAGTCGACCGAAGAAGACCAACAACAACAATATCTGTCGCCTTACACCAAAACTTAAGGCGGTCAGCATGAACAGCTGAATAGATTGAACTAAGAGCTAGAAAAAATTCGGCATTTGTAGCCAAACGATGAGTGACAACGACTGGGGAAAACCAGGTTTCAAACGAAATAACCACGAATTATGGATTCCAAATTCACGACGTTGAGTCCAAAAATTTCCGAGACATTCGTTTCCACTGGAGTTGTCATTTAAGCTAGCTTTGTTCGTGGAAATCACCAAAGCACATGATCATCAGAATGATAACTGACAAGGCAAGCAATGCAATGCGGTATCTAGGACTTGTGCTTTCGAACATTTTTCTGCCTCAACTGGCAAACTAGATATCAGGTCTGCAAGAACACACCAAACCATCGCAAATCGGATTGCAGGAAACTCACCTTGCAACCTGACTACGATCGGAACCTTGATATTCAATTCCGTAGCCGCGGCTACAACACCTTGAGCAATCACATCGCACCGCATCATGCCACACCGAAAATTGACCAGGATCGCGTGCAACTTTCGGTCAGACGTGAATTAATCGAAGGCTTTCGGTGACTTGAGCGGCGCTCGCGGCCACCGGGCCGCACCGAGACGTCGCCGTGCAATCCCCCATGGGCAGTTGGATTAGTCCATAGTGGCCATCGCGAGACCCAGCCGCGTTCACTTGAGTAAAGAGTGCAGAAATAATTCCACACACGTAAACCACAAAAGTAACGTGAAATACGTTTAATGTATTACGCAAGGTGCAAGGGACACATTCGGCCGAAACACGGAAAAGCCAAACATGGTGTACATATTTTGCGTTCATGCCGTGGCAGATTGTCCTGAACCGACACAAACTCGAAGTACCTACATATAATTAGACCGAGATCATGAAGATAGAAATAAAGCGAATTAATCAACTGTATGTAAAATTCTACGCTAGTTATCGTATGAAAGCACATGCCTGATCCAGGCAAAGTGCCGCACAGTCAGACATTGCACGTGGGCAAAGATACTGTCAGGTTGCCCAGGCCTAGACAGATATGAGGGGGAAATAGAAATAGAAATGGTAGTGAGACTCCAGCGTGTTTCAGCATGCAGCTCACAACCGTTGGCTAATCAATTTAGCACGATGTTAGCCGCACAGCACAGAAATACTGCATGATTGCAATTCGGACTTTGGTGGCGATAAACAAATCCACGTCTGTTCGCTAGTTGATGGCAGCCTTCTGCAAATCATGTCTTCATGAAGTTCGTTAAGTTAAACGTAGGCAAGACACCTGAACCAGACAAGAACAATCTATCGTTACTAGAGAGCTGTGCGCCATTGAGCCCTCAACCGATCGCTTGCACTGTTGGTATTCCAAAATGAGCTTGCTATTGAACAAACAATTTCATATTTATGTCGTTAATATAATGTGTATATCTCCGAGTAATCATTTTACGCTGATTTTTGTTTGCAAACATCAGTCTAAAGGTTAGCATTTCGAACATGTTTTTTGCGGGGCCTTCAAATCGGCCGTGCATACAATTAATTTCTCCAAGGGTAAAAT
>JACCGJ010015269.1:0-14833 GCA_013407085.1 Atriophallophorus winterbourni | reverse complement strand
TCATCCTTGAGAATTAAGTATAATTCAGTATCATTATGAGTATCAGTATCACAGGGCGATAGTCCACCAAGTCGAAACGAGTGCCCAGATTCTTTCGGAGGTGTGCTTGAAAACACCCGCCACTACCAAGATCTTGTCTCAATATGTAGGTGATGATATAGCAACAATCTGACATTAGAGTTAATGGCGGCTTCGTCGCCGGACGACATAATGAATACAAAATGAATGGAAAAAATTTAAAAGCGGGCTCACCAGTTTGTGGCGGATAAGCCGAGCGTTACGTTAATGAGAATTGTTATAAGTGTTGTGAATTAATATAAGCGTATGAAATTATGTATAAATATATATATGTGGTCCACTCGGATTATTGCTAACAATGTATTTGACCCGTGTTATTTCTTCAGCGGGATAATTGCTCGTCGTAGATGGAACAAGCAGTGAATTACCGAAAAGGGGAGAAATATTCTGGGTCAGTAATCTGAAACAATTAATTAGTGGTTCGGCACCAGGTATGTTATCAGACGTTCACGCTGTAGGAAGCGCAAGTGTGTGTCCAGTTGATTTAAACAAAACGATACACGGCATCATGATGGAAAACGTTTATGGAAATAAACTTACTTTTGGAATTATTAAGGAATTATATCAATTGGGAATAATTCCTACAGGTTTGCACCGTTGGTGCACGTCAAGCAACGCAACAAGCCACAGTGGTGGACACCTGCGATGCGACGAGTGATTAGAATGAGGGACCGTGCCTGGAAAAATTACAAAGCTTCTCAGACACAACGGTCCTGGACAAGGTATAACATGGTCAGAAATAAGGCTGTGGGAATCCAATGCAAAGCAAAACGTGACTTTGAATCACGGTTGACACGCAATATAAAGCGATGCCCAAAGCGTTACTATAGTTATGCCCAATCCAAAGGCAAAACGCGCGATTGGATTGGCAACCTTCAGTAGGAAAACGGAACTCAAATAGTTTCAGATTCAGAAAAGGCTTCGGCCTTTCTCGAACATTTCCAGTCTGTTCAGAGGCTTGATCGCCAAATAGATCCGCCTAACATGCCAGTCATCAAAAGCCCTGATATCGTCACTCCAGTTGAGGAGTTATTTTTCACTGATGATGAGGTTAAACTTGCTCTTGCAGCAACTAACCCCCATAAATCAGCTGGTCCAGACGACATTTACCCTCAAATTATAAAGAACCTGGCGCCAATACTGGCAGATCCTATGGGTCTTAATTTAACGCTCCCTTGCAACATGGATATATTCCGAGTATTTGGAAGCTGGATTATGTGATCCCGATACATAAAGGTGGCAGTCGATCCTCAGTTTGTAAGTACAGACCTGTAAGTCTCACTAGAATCCTGTGTAAAATCCTGGAGAAACTTATTGAAGATAGGATCTGTCACCATCTAGTTGATTACTCGTTGCTGAACTCTGCTCAGCACGGCTTCCTTAAAGGGAAGTCGTGCCTAACAAACCTCTTATGTTTTCTTAACGAGGTTACCAAGAGGCTAGATAAAGGCCAACAAGTTGAAGATTTTTACTTGGACTTTTGCAAGGCCTTTGATTCCGTAAACCACAGATTGCTTGCAGACAAACTTGGTTATATGGGTATCGATGGCCTTCTGAAGAAATGGATAATAGGATTCTTAAGCAATAGATTCTTTCGTGTCAGGATAGGAAATATGTATTCGTCGAAAGTAAAAGTTAGTGGAGTCCCACAGGGTTCCGTACTCGGACCGCAACTTTTCCTCATTTTTATCGATGATTTGGCAGCGTCGCTCAAATGTCCCTGCAGATGATGTCAAGCTTATCGGATCACTGGATGAACAGGATCTTCTTGAGGATGTAGAAAAGGTCATCATGTGGTCTGCTACATGGGATCTACCAGTTAACTTCACTAAAAGCTATCTTTTGTCTAAAGTCATTAAGAAGCTAGAGGTGGCTGGTCCAGATGGTATACTGGAGATAAAGGGGGTGCCGAAAGTTCGTGACTTAGGTATAGAAGTTTCAGGGGACTTTAAATGGGCTGATCAATGCGCAGCCGCTGCACAACGCGCTAGGAGAGAGCTTTTTCGACTTAGTTCAGTTTTATCCTGCAGGTCCCCAGAGGTTTTCATACCATTATACAAAGCGGTCGTCAGACCACATCTGGAGTATTGCGTTCAAGCATGGTCACCTTATTTGGAAAAAGATATTGCCAAGCTGGAAGGTGTTCAACGTTTAGCTACTCGTATGATTGTTGGGCAATCGGGTAGGCCGTATCAGGAACGATTGCTGAGTCTAGAGCTCTTCTTACTAAAAAGGAGGAGGCTTCGTGGGGACCTGATTGAAACCTTCAAAATCATGTCAAGTTTCAGTTCTATTCATCTCAGTGAATTGTACGCTCTGGCGCCAAGTGTGGGTACTCGAGGCTATCCATTAAAACTGGCCAAGCGACATGTCAGGTCAAATGTTCGTAAGTTCTTCTTTAGTGAGAGGGTAGTAAATTACTGGAATCGACTTCCTAAAGATGTTTTTTGTTCTACTTCGGTAGGGGGTTTCAAGAATAGACTTGACTCTGTGTGGCCTTCATTATTTCCTGATTTTTATCCGTAAGGGAATAGTTGGTATGATCCTCATGTTGTCTTTGGAACGCACTAATGTTTCTCCTCACCTATTGGTGAGGGGAGTTTTTCTGTTGCATTCCAGATTACCCTCATACCAGAAGATATTTGTGAAGATATTGTTTGAAGTGGTAGACGCTCTTCTGTGGCATACCACCGAGAGAAATCTGGACGCTCGATTGGCTCGTTAGACACATACAGTCCTGTGCAAACTGAACTGAACTGAACTAAGGGGGTATTATAGAAACCTTTTAAGTTGATGACTTTCGGTTCTCTCCTGTGGTTGGTACACGAGGTCACAGTCTCACAGGTACATACGCTTGTGCTCCCTACGAATCAATCCTGGTATTGGCGTGTGTTTGCAGGCATATCCGAAAGAATCTGGGCACTCGTTCCTACTTGATCGACTATCGCCCTGTGATTCTGATAATATTAAGAGCCTGGGTGTTTCACAAAGATTAAAACACAAATGTTTAACGCTCGCAATTTTTCTTGATAGAAAACAGGGTCAAACCCTTGTGAGCCGTATCTCTTTCTGTCAGCATTCAATTGACAGCGGTTTCAGAAATCCCCTATGATACTGCTATCTTTTGTATCAAAAGTTTTTGACCGATTAATAACTGCAAAACAGTCCAGGAGGAAGCGAACATTTGTCAGTTTCTCAAAATAGGTCTCGCTGAAATCATTCTTGCCTGGAAGTATTTTGATGAAGAACTTGCAAGATTGGACTAGTGACGTAGATGCAAGCGGCTTTAATCATAAATACTACCTCGACGTGTCTAGAGATTTTGTCATATTCGATCATAATTGACGCTTAGAAAAATTACACAAATAAGTTGTTTTTTGAAATATGAAATGATTCGAGACTATCTCGGCAGTCTATTCATCAGCGTAACTTGTTTACCATTGTTCCACTGTTTCAAGCGCATGCCGATCCTGATCCTTCTGCCCCTACCTGATGAGTTCAAACAGCACACAACCGGTTGTGGTGTATGTGTGTGGTCGAAATGCGTGCAAATTTTCCCTTTTTTGTTCATTGTCATGAGTTCAAACCCAGTCTACATGAGTGTGGGCTTATGTGATTGAACGGGATGGTCGTACCAACCTTGTCCAATTCATTTATTCATTCAGTCCTCTCCGTGCCGGGTGGCATGCAATTGCAACTTGTTTACCATTCTTCCACTGTTTAAAGCGCATGCGAATCCTAATCTTACACGATGAGTGCAAACAGCACGAAATCTGTCATCGCATGTGTGTGATGGAAATGCATGAAAATTATCTTGTGGAATGTTTTCACAATTTACCATACGTTGATCGTCTCTCACGACTTGGCTTGAGAATCGAATAAAAGTCCTAATTACTGTTTTACGCCCCCTTGATAACTTATTCTAACTTCGAACTACTAGCAAATTTCGAGGTCATTGTTGCATGTTGGGAATGCCACGCTACAAACGAAAGTGCCGCAGGCATTTTGTGACGAGACTGGACCTTAACGTGGTGCGATGGTTTGTGTACCTTCATGACCCATTGAGCTATACTGGGTGGTGCCTTTTGGTGCCAGCAGAGCTACTCATACCAGGAAGGTCGATGGATAGAGGTCAGACAAACTCAGTCTCAAGCCACTGCCTTGTGGTTCAGGTTTTTTAGCCAAAGGCTCCGGGTGGGGCCCCCTAAGCTAACCCCCTACTTCGGCCTGGGCAACCGGGTAGTATCACGCCCACAAGCAATTATGAAAATAAAGGTAAAAATGACAGATCCCGTGCTCTCACGCTCTCTGCTCCCAAGCTCTTTGCTCTCTGCTCAAAATGCTTTACATGATCTCACACTGCATGCAAACTTTTTTAATAACTGTTTTCCGTTTTGTGGTTCTTTGGTTAGCCCTGAAAGAAGTGCAGCTTGTTCATCGAGGTTTCCGAATTCAGCCACTTCGAATATTTTGCCTGCTTCGAATGCCTCCATAGCGTTCTTCAGCCCACGCGTACCATTCAAATTAGCGGCGTTTAATGTACGGACTTTAGCTAGCATCGGGCAGCAGGCAGCCTTGGCTCGCACGCTTGATAGCCTCGACGTCGATGTGTGCTGTTTGTCGGAAACACGCATGCCTAACTCTAGCTCAGTTACACGATTGTCTAACCCTTCGAACTTACGTAAGTCACACTATCTACGTTTGTCCACTGATGACGATGCCATGGTATCTGGTCAAGCTGGTGTCGGAATCGTCTTCAGTGAGCGAGCTGAGGTCGCACTGTTAGACTGGATCCCAGTCGACAGTCGCCTTTGTGCAGTAAGACTACAGGGTTCGTGCAAAAAAGGCCGATTTCGCAACCACTCCCGCGACCTGTTTGTGGTTGCTGCCTATGCACCGACTAACTGTAGCTCTGAACGTGACAAGGATGAGTTTTATGGAAGATTACAAGAACTCATTAGACTTGCATCGAGGAGTGACATCGTTGTCCTAGCTGGAGACATGAATGCACGTGTTGGCCGTCTATCCTTAAACGAGCATTTCGTGGGTGGACGGTTTGGTCTCGATTGTCATCGTAATGACAACGGCGAAAGATTGCTTAACTTGTGCTCAGAGCACAGACTGTACCTTGTCAGCACTAACTTCCGCCATTCGAAGCGTCACGGCTCCACCTGGAGATCTCCATCGGCGAACGTGTTCATGCATAATGACCATATTACTACCAGCTACTCCTGTCGAGTGTTACAGGCAGCATATCTACGTTATATTTGACTGTGTGTGCGGTCATGCACCCACACGCGCGTACAGTGTATCGATTGAAATCCGCTTACAACTCTACTCTCATTGGTCTGTTAATATTGATCGCAAACTTTGATTGTGCAACTGAACTGAACTGAACTTGTTCAAATCATGTCACTTTGTTCAATAGAGTTCTGTTGTGCGCATTGAGCCTTTTTTATCCTGTTCGGGATATAACAATTGGCGACGGGAATTATGGACCCCATGTTGATGGAGTTTTTGAAGCAACAACAACAACAGATATTTCAATAACAACAAGCCACAACACAGATGATCGAATCATTAACAAATCAGTTAAAAAACCTGGCTACTTCGCAATTCCCGGTGGGTGCCACTCATCAGTTAAAAGACTCAATTGCACATAACATCCAAGAATTCCATTATGATCCAGACAACGGCGCCACTTTCAGTGCTTGGTATCATCGGTATGAAGACATATTTCTTGTGGACGGAGGTGCTTTGGATGAGCAAATTAAAGTACGCCTTTTGATGCAAAAACTTGGTGCCTCAGAACACAGCCAGTATTGTAATTACATCTTGCCAAACCATTCAAGAGACTTCAATTTGTCTGACACAGTGTCCAAGTTAAAATTGATTTTTGGAGAGCGAACATCCATATTCAACTTACGATATAATTGCCTGAAATTGTCGAAGTATTCCAGTGAAGATATCGTCACCTATGCCGGTCGTGTGAACCAGGAATGTGAGCGCTTTCAACTGAACGAATTAACATCAACACAGTTCAAGGCTCTAATATTTGTTGCCGGATTGACCTCACCCGATGACGCTGAATTGAGGACACGTTTACTGGCCAAACTTGATTCCACTCCAGAAATATCCATACAGGATCTAACAGCTGAATACTTGAGATTGATAAACTTGAAACGTGATTCAGAAATGATCCAGTCATCGTCTTCGAATGAAATAGCTACAGTTGATCGAATCACAAGAGCATCCCAGCACAGCCCTAGTCCAAAACTATCTGATCGAACACGTAGACCACCTTCAGCTTGTTGGAACTGCGGACAATGGCATTTTGTTCGTTTTTGTCCTTATCGTGAAATTTCTTGTCATAAATGCGGACGTACAGGCCACCTGGCAAAATTTTGTCGCCAAAATCAAACTTCGCGATTCAGACGCACCTCAAATGTTGTTTTTGCCACAAATTGTGCTCAATTCCAGAGTCTACGCAAATTCATCACTCTTGAGATTAATGACAATCCAGTGAGATTGCAAATTGACAGTGCCTCAGATATAACCATTATTTCACGTCAGACTTGGATTTTAATCGGAAAACCACCAATGATCCCAACAGCTTGAATCGCCAAGAATGCTTCTGGTGGAGATATACATTTTCTTGGTGAGTTAAAATGCAAGGTCAAGTTTCGTGATCAAAATCTACTCAGCACATGCTATGTATCAGCTAACGACAAGCTGAATCTTTTGGGCATTGACTGGATAGAAGAGCTCAAACTATGGGATGTATCATTCAATAGTGTTTGCGATGACTCTGTTGAAGTTACTCATGCCGCCGATGAAAATGTGTACACTATAAATCCAGTGAAGCTTAAAAGCGCCGAAGAACTTATGTGCCATTTTCAGTCGAAATATCCAAAGGTATTTTGTGAAGGATTGGGCCTCTGCAACAAAGCTGATGCAGTCTTATACTTACGACCGGGAACACGTCCAGTTTTTCGTCCAAAGAGACCAGTACCTTATTCTGCGTTGGAGGCTGTGGAGAAAGAGTTGGAACGCTTAGTCAAGGAAGGTGTCTTGAGTCCAGTGACATATTCATCATGAGCTGCACCAATTGTGGCAGTGAGAAAACCAAACGGAACACTGAGGCTTTGCGCAGATTTTTCCACCGGGCTAAATGGCTCACTGGAGACACACCAATATCCATTACCGACCCCAGATGATCTATTCTCGCAGATGAATGGTGGGAAAATATTTTCAAAGATTGACCTCTCTGACGCATACCTACAAGTTCCAGTTTGTGAGAAATTGAAAGAGCTGCTAACCATCAACACACACAAAGGTTTGTATCGTTATAATCGTCTGCCTTTCGGTGTCAAATGCGCTCCGGCAATCTTTCAGCAAATAATGGACACCATGCTGTCCGGATTATCCTTTGCTAAAGCCTATATGGATGATATCATCGTATCTAGCCGGAATCGCGAAGAACATTATGATCATTTAAATCAACTTTTCACAATCATAGAGGAGTACGGTTTCCGTGTCAGGCCAGAAAAATGCACTCTAATGACAGACACTATAACCTACTTGGGATCAATAATTAATCACAAAGGTAGACGACCTGATCCAGACAAAATCAAGGCGATCAGAGACATGCCACCGCCTCACAACGTAGCAACATTGCAGTCTTTCCTTGGCCTGGTAAATTATTATCATAACTTTGTACCAAAAATGCACGAACTTCGAGCACCACTTAATTATCTATTAACAAAGAACAGCAAATGGTATTGGTCAAATGAATGTCAGCGCTCTTTCAACAGAATAAAGGATATCTTGTCGTCTGATCTACTGCTAACACACTACGATCCAAAACTACCCATGATCGTTGCAGCAGATGCATCACAAAATGGAATCGGCGCCGTACTGTTGCATAAATATCCTGATAGAAAACAAAAAGCCGTCATGCACGTATCCAGAACATTAACCGTTGCTGAAAGGAACTACAGTCAGATCGAGAAAGAAGGGTTGGCCCTCGTCTTTGCCGTTAACAAGTTCCATAAAATGATTCACGGACGGAAGTTTACCTTATTCACAGATCATAAGCCACTGTTGGCAATATTTGGTGCGAAGAAGGGAATACCTGTACATACAGCAAATCGACTACAACGCTGGGCAACACAATTATTGTCCTATGATTTTGACCTCCGATACAAGTGTACCAGCAAATTTGGTCACGCTGATGCACTCTCAAGGCTCATTGCGGACATTGGTTCTCGATCCCAAAATGAAGACTTCGTAGTGTCTTCTGTTTCAGCAGACCCGATGTACCATGTTTTCAACGCAAGCGTCGGACATCTTCCAATAACGGCAGCAACAGTTCGCAAGGCAACCGCAAACGACCAAACACTACAACAAGTTATGCAATTCCAACAAAACGGCTGGCCTGAAAAAATCACTGATCCATATCTCAAGCAGTTCTCTACTCGCCAATTCGCACTATCCATCGTTGATGGCTGTCTTATGTTCCACGATCGAGTAGTCATTCCTAAAGCTCTACAACATCTCGTTCTACGACAATTACATCAGGGTCATCCTGGTATCAGTCGGATGAAAGCGCTTAGCCGGAACTATGCCTTTTGGCCCTTCATGGACCGTGAGATCGAAAACATGGTGCGCTCATGCTACAGTTGTGCTGAAGCAGCCAAATTTCCTCCGAAATGTGAACCACAGCCCTGGCCTGTTCCATCGGGACCATGGAAACGTATTCATGCAGACTTTGCAGGACCCTTGAATGGGATACACTATTTGGTCATTGTTGACGCCTATTCAAAATGGCCCGAAATTCATGCCATGAATAAAATCACGACAAGTTCTACAATATCGATCTTCGAAAGGCTATTTTCTCAATTTGGCATTCCCGAAACGTTAGTCACTGACAATGGACCACAGTTTACCTCATCTGAGTTCACCGATTTTTGTGCTTCCCTCACGATCAATCACATGCATTCACCCATTTATCATCCACAATCCAATTGGCAGGCTGAACGTTTTGTAGATACTTTCAAACGAGCACTCGTGAAGCTAGAAGGAGAAGGAACGCGGAATGAACAACTGCATACCTTTCTGTTTGCGTATCGTACAACTCCAAACCTATCGCTACCAGGAAAACAATCACCAGCCGAACTCTTTTTGGGCCGCCCACTAAGAACAATACACAGCGCCATGCTACCAAAAACCCCAGAACATAAAAAACAGGCAAACTTCGGACTGCATACAGGTGAAAAGCCTAATGAAAGATCCTATAAACCAGGTGATCGAGTATATGTCAGGTCCTTTTACGGAACGAGAGAGAAATGGATTCCAGGAATCATAGGACGTCGTCTGGGCACAGTGACGTATGAGTTGCAGTATGGTTCACGAAAACACATTCGACACGTGAACCATATTAGACCTCGAACAATAGAAGATTATGGAAGACAAAACGCAAAGAGTCAACTGCCACTTGACATCTTGTTGGATACTTTCGAAATTCCAACGGAAAACCAAAAGCCAAAGGAGCAGAACACATCAGATATGCAGCAACAAGCTTTACCACTGAGACGCTCCAACCGGAATCGCAGGCCTGTACAATACCTAAATGTCAATCCTACGCTAAAATCATATCAATAACTTTCTCAAGGAGGGAGATGTTACAGGCAGCATATCTACGTTATATTTGACTGTGTGTGCGGTCATGCACCCACACGCGCGTACAGTGTATCGATTGAAATCCGCTTACAACTCTACTCTCATTGGTCCGTTAATATTGATCGCAAACTTTGATTGTGCAACTGAACTGAACTGAACTTGTTCAAATCATGTCACTTTGTTCAATAGAGTTCTGTTGTGCGCATTGAGCCTTTTTTATCCTGTTCGGGATATAACAGCGAGGGAGTGTTCAAGATTGACGCTCCTACTGGGGCAACTGCCTAGAGTCCGATCATGCGTTAGTCAGTGCTAAGCTCTCGATGCGTTTTGGTGGGAAACGTAGAAATGTTGCAAGGCAGTTGAATGTTGCTAGGCTTAACGATCTCCAGGTTCTCCGAGGGTTTCAGGCCAATTTGAGTCTGCATCTGTCTACAGTTCCCCAAAATAGTATCGATGACCAATGGAGTGGGATTAAAACCTCCTTGGAAACAGCCGCGTTGGATAGTTGTGGGTTGACTTCCCGTGTAGCTCAGCACTGGGTTTCTGCAAATTCTCTCCAATTAATGGAACAACGTCGGTTGCTTTCTGTTGATAGCATGCATGATGCGTCACGAAGGCTTATTAAACGTAAACTGGTTGCCAGTTTGAGAACCAACAGAGAAAGTTGGTGGAGTTCTAAGGCTACGGAAAGGGAATCTGCGGCGGCTGTAGGCAATTTCAGAAAATTGTTCCAACTCATCAGAACAAGTGGAAGCAGGCGACCAGGCATCACTGAGTTGATACGTGAAGCAGATGGTTTGCCAGTTTGCATAGTCGCATGGAGCGATGGGCAGAACATTTTGAAGCACAGTTTAACTGGCCTTCTGCACCCACTGATTTCGAGAATACGGAACACTGTACCCCATGGTCGATTTCTCTTGAGGCTCCGACTCAATTAGAGATTTACAGTGTAGTCCGGAGCCTTGAGCGCCAAACAATCATGACACGGGCATCAGGTGCTGATGCTTTGCTTCCGTCATTGTTGAAAGATGGCGGTTTCGCTTTAGTTCGCGAACTTCAAGCGCTGTTCGCCAACATATGGGCTGAGGAACGCGTTCCGATCCCTTGGAGAGAATCAGTAATTGCTCCGAATTTCAAAAAGGGACGGCGCGATTTCTGTGAAAATCCTCGAAGTATCAGTCTCATTTCAGTAGCTCTTAAAATACTGGCGTCCATTCTACTTCACCGATTGAATACCAAACGGGAAGAGCAAATACGTGAGGAGCAAACTGGGTTTCGTGCCGGCCGAGGGTGCATAGATCAAATTTTCACACTCCATCAGTTACTGGAGCAACGCCACACTTTTCGTAAACCAACTATCGTGGTATTCCTTGACATCCGAGCGGCATTCGATTCAATCGATCGTGAAAGTCTTTGGAACTGTCTACTGAGACATGGAGTGCCCGAGAAGTATGTTTGGATCTTGAAAGCATTATATTGCCAAACTTCGGGCAGGGTTCGAGCGTACGGACAATTGTCGTCCTCGTTCAATATCTCCAGCGGGGTGCGGCATGGCTGCCCTATCTCGCCGTTCCTTTTTAACTTCGCGATCGACGATGTCCTGAGAAAAGCTTTAGCTGGCCTGGTGGGCACAGGTGTTGAACTTCTGCCGGGTGAGCGAGCGACCGATCTAGAATATGCCGATGACATCGCACTTCTGGGAGATGACCCTCATATAATGCAACAAGCCCTGGACCGCCTGGCACACGAAGCTTCAAGGTATGGCAAGTGCTTTGCGCCTAACAAGTGTAAAACACTTAACCAGGATTGGAGCGGCTCTCTTCCAAACCTAACTTTGTGCGTTGTCAATCTTGAATTGGTCGACAGCTTTGTTTACTTTGGCAGTTGTATCTCTGCTGATTGTTGTGTCGAGGACGAGATTTCACATCGTGTTCGCAAAGCGAGTGCAGCGTTTGCTAACCTTCGACGCGGACTGAGAGAAATGTTGATGCTTGCTCGCTTGGGGCATGTATTACGAATGCCTACTCACCGTTTACCGTACCGCGCCTTATTAGCAGAGCCTGGAAGAAACGATCGGATGGCCAGTTCATGACGTGGCGCGTTGAGATGAAGAAACTCACCGTAGCGCTAGGCTCAGTTGGACGTGTTCGTTTGCCGAAGTCAATGGCGGCAGTATATTTTATTGTCACAATTTTTAACCCGTATATATATATATAACGGAAAATGAAATCTGAGTTACACAATTTTCCACAGCCAATTAGACACCGCTCTTATTCAAGATCAGTAAACTGCCGAAATTGTTACGGAAAACAGGCACATCTCGAGCAAGACGTAGAAATTTGGATGAGTCAATTTCCGAGAGAATTACGTTGTTTTCCTTGGAATTAGTACAAAGCCGGTAAGTATAGATCAAGCTCTCCGTTAATCTCCGTGAGTGCACCATTTCGGTGCTACATAAACTAACCAACTTTTACGCGTTTGAACGTCATCCACCTAGTATGTGTGAGACACGTCTTTCCATCTATTCAGAAGAGAAAACAATCTACAATGCGGGGTAATATACAAAATTCAAACGCCGATTCATTCGCAAATACCAGCTGTGTTACTCATCGACACACTCAACATCCCGAAGCGAGTTTCATTTTCCAAAAGCTAAACAAATATGGTGGTTGATCGAACACGAAGGTGTCATGTACATCTGTCCCAGTGAAACGCTTTATGTGTTTGTCATCGTTGATATGTTTAACAGAATTTCGCCAACATTACACGCAGATCGTTCCTACGGGTTAAACGATAATCATAGATTTTACCACATGCAACAAGCACGTTGCGCTATCATTCATTACCTTACAATTGGGCGCAGGTTGACTACTTATGAGTAGGCATTTTTTCGAAATTTGTAAAAAAATGAATAAGTTAGTCGCAACCATCTACAAACAACCGAACCGATTTCGGATTGTATTTCGTCATCTGGCGCAGACACTAGGGCTCGATTCAGTGAGCATTGCAAATGGATGTGAGCAAAATATTACAACACTGGTCTCAATAAGCGCATTGAAAACGAAACGATTTTATCCGCCGTCGTTTGACATGATGGGCGACAACGCTTTTGCTATTGACGGCTGGTTCCGAAAAGACAGGCACCTTCGGCATGTGTGAAAAACTCGGAGCATCATTACAACTCCAAGTGATCTATGCATTTACTGGTATTCGCTGGAGGTTAGCATTCAATGTTGACCTCCTTCGGTGAGGGTCGACTATGGATGTACATCAGAATCGCACACCGATTACTAAACAGCCAATTGCACACAGACGGCGTGATCTTCGAATGGCAGCCGAGAGCGGTAGCTGCAGCTTGCAGACGACGCTTTTAAAGAGAGCGGTCAAAAGCAAGATCTTCAACCTTCAAAAGCTTCCATATCAACATTCTTGCACCACAAATGCGGACTGCTCAATAGTCGCCTTCTATATTTCAACGCACAATAGAGTAAATCTTTCCGTTCTGGAGACATGACGCGGGCAGCGTAAGTGGTGATATAGAATTAGACAAGCTTTAGAAAGCTTGAAATAGTGGCTTTCAAGATTAGATTTCTAGTCTATCCAAATTTTGAACAGGGCATATTTGAAAGAGTAAGTAATCCAGCCAAGTTGCCACACAACCTGTTAGACTGTGGATGAGCTCAGATACTGCCAAATTGCCCGAACTGATTAAAAAGTAAACAAGTAGCGCTTGTATGCCACTGTGTTTGGACACATATGATTGAGCAATTTGGCCCTATCAAACAGTGCCATACAAGCGTTAATTGTTTACCATTCCTCCAATGTTTCAAGCGCATACGGATCGTGAATAGACTGTCCCTACCTGATGAGTACAAACAGCACGATACCCGTCTTGGGGTGCGTGTGATGGAAATGCATGCAAATAAGCATTTTGATTAATACGTAGTTGTATACATTTGCAAATCACAAGCCTGATCCAGGCAAAGTGTAGCATAGTCATAGACTGCACATGGGCTAAGACAATGTCAGGTGGAAATGGCATGCAGCTCCCTACCGGTGGTTAACCAATGTAGCACGGTGTTACCTGTGTACGAGAACAGGGAAAATCAAAACGGATGAATAACATTAGAGTTTTCGTCGGGCGTGTTGGCAATGGATAAAAGCGCGTGTTCTCGATCACAAATAATATATTGGACAACAAAAGGATATGTACAACTTGGGAGCGGAATTGGAAGACATGAGAGTTACAGCTTGAGGCGGTTATCGGCATGATTCGGAGTCCAATTTCCGGAACTTTTGTAAGCATAATAATCCATCTGGTAGGCGGCATCTGACTGCCACTGGGTCATGTTCAGCGCCACAGCGGCTTCGTACGGATTCAACAGCGGTTTCGGGAATTCCGTGCCCCAATCGGTGCTCAAGCGTGGACATGCAACCTGAAAATTAGCCGGAGGGAGAATAGACAAACTTAAAATATGAAGCTACTGTTTAATGGGGTTCGTACAACGAACCACAATGTTCAAACACACAATCGGACACTGATTTCTGGTCAAGCGATCGAGGCGCAGATGTACGACCAAGGTACTGGAGCTCATTATGAATGTTTTGAGGCATATGTTTGAACATGGTTGTTATTCGGGCGCCCTCCAACGAATCAAACAAGCCGGATTACCTGATCGACCAAAGTCGCAACGGAGAGAAATTGCTGTTGGGTCAGCCATGTTGTACTTGGGCAACAAACACCCATCTTCACTAAATTCAAAGTCAAAATGTCCGACTCGATCATGAGAACCAACTTCGGTCGTTCCCACCATGCACATTCCCACAGGTTCACCGTATTGTTGCCATGCAAATACAAACCATGTCCACGGTCGAAATGCACACACTGGGCGCTTGGACCTTGGACTCCCGATCAACGTTCCATTCCGGTCTTGTTCTGTTTTTTGCTGATTGTTGGGTTAAGAACAACGCATAGATTGATAGAACGTAACGACTGTCTCTGCTGCAACATCGACGATACATCCAATATAACAATGAATAATCCAACCCTATGTTTGCGTGAGAAAAACGCACA